>JAPQWV010001199.1:0-109373 GCA_027422505.1 Craterostigma plantagineum | reverse complement strand
TCACAAAATATTATGCACTTCAAGATACAGAAAGCATTTTTCTCGTTCATTGAAGCCCAATATCATATATTAGGAGTCAATCATTTCATTATCCATTATAGGATTCCCACTCCTTTTTGGAGTCATAAACACTCATTCATAAAGCCCTAATTTTATTAGGCCGACTTATAAATATCCAACATGATTAGTTGAGTCGCATGTAGTTCCACCTGTGCACATGAATGTCAGGATCAACTGGTTGTATGTATTGTTTTTTTTTTTTCCCTTTTGTTACGGTCAATAGGCATCGATTCCATTCCATATAGTAACCTTTCATCATCTTCACAGTAATTTTATCAGATACATCGACCAACATGTAATAACCTTAGTATATATGGGTTTACATAAAGTGTCAAGCACATAATTCAATCCCCAGGTCCACGTAACATTCATGTAACGGTTGATGTGCTCCAGAAAAAATCAGACCTTATTAATCTCGCGAAAGTCTCCCCTCTTCTTCTGAAAACTGCAATAACAAACATTCCTCAGTGCTGTTTTCAGTGATTTCTTGATTTCTTCGGGTTCATAGTATTTTGTGAATGTTAAATAGTGGAACCTAAGTTCATATAGGGTTTGGAGAGAATAGTCATACCCATATTTTTACCTAGTTACATTTAGACTGCGTTGGTAAGAGGATTACAGTTGAGATAACAAAAGGAAGGTACAAAGGTCCAAAGCGCAATGTATTATCATTCGATGCCTTAACTTAGTTTTCAGTTGTGCTTTCACATTTTTCAAAAAGGTTCTCCTCAAGAGTTTGTTTCCGACCACAACCACCAAAAACCATTCCTAATTATTATCAGGCATTTGCCCTAAATGGTTTCTTTTCCAAAAGTAGTGATAGACCATCAACATCCTCACCGAATTGCCAAGAATTTTGTCGGATTTTTACCACGAACACCACACAAAACTTCACAAAGAGCGTTCTTCTAAGACCTAATGTCTTCACTAATATATCGAGTAAATTGTTGCAACAGAACAAAGAACTGTGGCAGTAGAGCCGTCGCAACTAGATAAGTTTTATCTTTTTTACGTTATTGGCAACAGTACTAATATAATTTCTCCTTTTCTAAAAAATATGGAATTGCGACTTCTCATAATTACACTTCAATAGCGACATCTCGTTCCGTAGGAAATCCGTTGCAAACAGCTATTTTTTGTAGAGAAGCAAAGGATAACGGATTGCTATGAATCGTAACAAACACTTCTCTTTACCATTTTTTGTAGAGAAGCAAAAGGGATAACTAACGGATTCAGACTTTGAATCGTAGCAAACACTTAATTAGCTATTTATCAGTTACTATGTAATAGTAAAAGAGATATTTTCTACCCTTTATAAATGAGGTTGCAACCAAACCAAATAAATGTGCTTGCCAAAAGATGCATGCATACAACTTAGGCTTATAAATGAGCCCAACATCCATGGTGCGATTTCGTAAGGGTGCATTATACCACTATATCTGGCTTTTATCAAAAGAGCAACACGACTACATTTACATTATTCTTTCTCGTAATATAATCACAATATTGGGGAGATCACTCATATAGAGAAAATGAGAGAAAAATCCTTTAGGGCAAAGGAAAGGTACGTGGACCATGGAAAGAAGATAGCCTACTGAGGAAATGCATCGATCTGTACGGAGAAGGAAAGTGGGCATCTAGTCCCTCAAAGAGCAGGTTAGCTATATTATTCAAAAATAATTACTTGTCTTTCAAATATATGATTTACCAGACAAAACCCTAATCAAAATTCAACATACATTTTTAAAACTTTCGTGACGATTTCTTACAGGATTAAACAGATGCAGAAAGAGTTGCAGATTGAGATGGTTGAACTACTTGAAGCCTGGCATCAAAAGAGGTCATTTCACCGAAGACGAAGTTGATCTCATTATCAGGCTACATAAGCTCTTAGGGAACAGGCAAGTCTAGTAACAATGAATTATATTTATGATTGCAACCTTTCTCTCTTAAAAGAATAAGATTCAATACAGTTCATAATGATTGATATCAGGTGGGCACTTATTGCTGGTAGATTACTAGAAGAACTGCTAATGATGTCAAGAACTTTTGGAACATTCACTGGAGAAGAAAATCAATTTAACCTATGCTAACGGTAATAAAAATGTTGGAGAAACAAGTGGTGGAGGGAACATTAAACTGGGCAGCAAGACAAGTCATGACCACAATACCAGCAATAGTGTTATTGGAAACCCCTACCATTAAAGTTATCATCAAATGTAACCGTATGTGATAAGGGAAAACAACCGTACGATGGAGACAAGCTTTTTGTTCCGTGAATCATCAGCATCCATGGTAAGAGATGAAGAGAGCCTACGTTATTGGAGCAGCTTGCTTCAAACAACTACTGATGATGATCGCAATCCTCACAAAACTCAGTACTCACAAGGGTTCGTTAATAATAATAATAATGTTGATGGAAGTACTAATGATGATCCCGGTCAGAATAATGATACTATATCTGGTCCAGGATTCATTGATGTTGGTGATATATGGTCATTTTTAAATACTGAGGATTGACGACGATCGTTGTGGAGATAATAACCTTGGTATTCTTCTGCCTCTCATTATCGAACTAGTTTTTTTTTTTTAGTAGGAAGTTCCATTACATACCACAAGCTTATTGTATTCCGTATTATTGTAATCTGTGTTATCCTGGCCTTGAAGTTTATTAGTGTGACCACTGAATTCTTTCTTGAGGACTGTTGTTTTGATGTATTTATCTCACTACAAATATGTTGACAAACAGCGACGGCAAACTACAACGAACGACCACCATCGTCGCTAAAAAATAGACGAAAGGAAGCTATATACGACGTCTCACAGCTTCTGTCGGCAAGAAACTTCTTTATTTTTATCTTTTAGCCTTTTGCTATCGTAGCAGGCCCCGTCCCAAATTCGGATATGACATTCGTGTATTTTTGGTGGTTCTTATTAATGAATTTTCACAGATACATAAAATGAAATATATATGTTTTCGGGGGATTAAACACTTAAATACCTACATCAATACATATAAAACAGATCAGTCCTTGTCAGATGAATTTTTAAACTAGGTACCTAGTTGAATTATATTTTACTGATAGTTACCTAACTGAGGACTTACCCCTACTAAAACTGCTTATATACATCTTTACCTGCTTTTCTTATTTCACGTTCGTTCAAAAAAAAACCGCACAACCACTAATTGCGCGATTAAATCCCAGAAATCGACCTTGTTCCCATCGTTCGCCGCGGTATTGCCCGTCTGTCTACTCGTTCGTCGTGGTATTGCCCGTCTGAAATCAATAGGTAAGTCATTCGCAGTATTTCCGTCTGTCCATTCGCTCCCGGTATTTTCGTTATCAATAGGCTTGTATCTAGTTTGATTTACCGTAATTCCTTGTGTTTAAGCATTTTGGGTTAGTGTTCTAACAATGGCTGCGGTTTTTGGAATGAGATTGATTTTTTGTTCGATTTAGAGTTTTTTTGTGCGTGTTCAGATGGGTGGATAGTCTCGATTAGGGTTTTTTTGGAATTGGTCGATTTTGGTTTTACGAATTGGGTCAAATTGTTTTGGTACTGCATTATCACTGCTTTCGGTACTTTATGTTTGGGCAAATTGGTACCCCATGTGTGAATAAAATGGTACTGCGTTAACAGTGGTTTTTTTCCCGAAATGGGGTCAATTTGTTTGGTACTACGTTATCATTGAATTTGGTACTCTCTATTGAAAAAATTGGTACCCCTGTGTGAATAAATGGTACTACGTGTTAACTGGTTTTTTCTAATGGGGTCAATTTGTTTTGGTACTACATTATGACTGCATTTGGTACCCTCTGTTTGGGCAAATTGGTACTCCTTGTGTGAATAAAATTGGTACTGCTTGTTAGCAGTGGGTTTTTCGAAAATGGGGTCAATGTTTTTTTGGTACTACATTATCACTGCATGTGGTACCCTCCGTTTAGGCAAATTGGTACCCCTTGTGTGAATAAAATGGTACTGCTTGTTAGCAGTGGGTTTTTCGAAAATGGGGTCAATTGTTTTTGTACTACATTGTCACTGCATTTGGTACCCTCTGTTTGGCAAAATTGGTACCCCCTGTGTGAATAAAATGGTACTGCTTGTTAACAGTTTTGTTTTTTTTTTTTGCAGAAATGCCTCCACGGAACAGATTTGAGCTGTCTTCTAGGTGCCATCCTGCGCTCTTTAGATCTACCATGAGCAATTTGAAAGGTAGCATGACCCCTGATAAAAAAGAAGCTATAAGAAGGTCCCCATTTCATTTTTAGATATGCCTAAGATGTCGCATTCGTTTGCTCGAATCATGGCATTGATAAAGCGTTATAGTGTAGAGGCGAACACGTTTAGGTTGGGGGAGAATACGAATGCGGTATTCTCCCCACAGGGAATTTAGTTTGGGCGAGCATAGTTGTATGCTAGTTCTTCTTCAGTAAGTTTCTTGAATATGTTGTGAGACTCTTTGGAGACTGTGTTGTTTAGTTTGGTTAACTTATTTTGCGTTGGGGACGAAACTGTTTGGAGACCTTTGGTTGTTTATGTGGTTTGTCTTTGTGCATGGACGGTCAGTGTTAGTGTAGTTTTTCTGTGTTGTGTAGTTCTATGCAGTACCATATATTTTTATATGTCCGTATCTTATCTTCTACCTACAGCGTACCATAATATACATGTTAACTGTTCCATTATTAAGCATAGCAAAACAGGACTTGTGAAGTACCTAAACCCTAAACGATATTACCATGCCATATCTTTTACATACAGAGTACCATAATATGCAGGTTAACCGTATCATTATGTAAATATATGGCGTACCATAAACATAAAGATATGAAGTACCTTGTCTTCCGTATTACCTTACCAAATTGTTTACATACAGAGTACCATAATATGCAGGTTAACCGTACCATTTTGTAAATATATATCGTACCCTATATATCGCACATGAAGTACCTTATCTGTTGTACAGTAAGGTACCTTGTCTTGTACGGTTAAGGTACCTTATCATTTACATATTTAGTACACAACCTGCAGGTTTACCGTTTCCATACGTATACATATACAGTACCCAGATATGCAAGTATATCATACCATTGTTATATAATCGAAAAATAAATAAATTCCTAAGGGAATCGAGTTGTCCTGCATGATTTCTACAATACGTAACAATAATGAATGAAAGAAAAAAAATGAAATTGTAATGCACCGAATTCGCACATGTAGGACTCACCAAACTATTCAAATATGTTGTAGATGTTCTTGCTTCTATCCTTATATTCTAATGAATATTGGAATTCTAAGGTTTTAATTCATGCGTTCAGGGCCTAATGCATATAATTTGATCTAAAACGTATCTAAGACTCTATATTAGTGTTCTACGGTTTTTCAAGATGAAAAAAGTAAATCTTACGACCTCGAAAATTACTAACCCTAGTATGAGTATCATATATTTAAGGGACGGCGTACCTTACATAGATTTGTAGGGGTATCTGTAAGTTTGTGTTAAGCGTACCTCAGACACGGTTGTAGTACCCAAAATTACATATGACATGAAACATTTTATTGAAAGCCAACGACCTGTCAGGCGAGCTGTCTTTTTTGATTTAATACTAGTATGTCAGAAATCTGTAGAAAAAACGTCAGAAGTCTGAGTTATGACAGAAAAACGTCATAAATATTGCAGACATGACAGAAAAAAAGTCAGAAATTGTCTCTTCCTTTCTCCACATCAACATCGACTGAAATGCTTTGTTTCTGACGAAATATAGCCAACTATTAAATTCGAAGTCTTACTTAACTTATACTGTACCTATTTCACTTACGATACAGTACCTATGTTGTATGTTACCGTACCTCACCGGCCTATTTACCTTACCAAACTTGCTCATATTAACGTACCAATTTGGCATATATTACAGTACCACAATTGGCTTATATTAATATTATGTTGGCATATCTTACGGTACCAAATGGTATATATTATAAGTACCAAATTTGCATATAGTATGGTATCACTGGCATATATTACCTTACCAAATATCCATATATTACAGTACCAAATGTGCGTATATAAGGTAGCAAACTGGTATATGTTACAGTACCAAAATGCATATAGTACGGTACCATATTTGCATATATTACGGTACCAAATTTGTATATATACCACATTTGCATATAGTACGGTACTAAATTTGCATATTTACGGTATCAAACTGGCATATGTTACAACCCCGAATTTGAATACATTACGATACCAAACGGCTCCATATTACAGTACCAAATTTGCATATAGTACGATACCACATTTGCATATAGTACAGTAGTAAATTTGCATATTTACGGTATCAAACTGGTATATGTTACAACCCCGATTGCATACATTACGGTACCAAATTTGCATATATACGGTACCAAACGGCTCTATATTACAGTATCAAATTTGCATATAGTACGGTACCACATTTGCATATAGTACGGTACTAAATTTGCATATTTACGGTATCAAACTGGTATATGATACAACCCCGATTTGCATACACTACGGTATCAAATTTGCATATATACGGTACCGAACGGCTCTATATTGAAACCATCCGCATTTTCTTTCAATGTCGAGTACAAACTTGGAACAGAACTCGATACTTATTGAGTCATGCCGGGAATCGATATCGACCACCTTCTTTGGAGGGATACGTAGATATCGATAAGCGTCGTTACTTCATAAGGAAGACTCCCTTTTATACGCACACATTGCAAATAACGTCCCGCCACCAATCGAATTTGCGTCATATTTTCAGATAATATGGCAACCTGTATAAATGGTACGCTGTATAGTTTAGATTGGTACTGCATAACCGGACATGTTGGTACCATATAGACAGGTCGCTTGGTACGTAATATAAATACACAGAGATACTACGTAACATAAATGTCCAATGGGACTGTATCGCATAATATATTTAGGTACGGTAAAACAACATAAAATGGTACGTAGTATACATGAGAAATGGTACGTCGTAACAGTTATATAGAAAAAAACCGAAATCTCGATGGATTAGCCTCAATAACTATCAAATCCTACATTCCACCCTTATATGGAGCTCTTGGATCGCATTAAGCTACGGATTTGGGCTAACCTTGAACAGTCAAATCGATTAACCAAACCCTAACCAAAAGAAAAGCTTACTGACAAAATCAACGCCCAAAATTGAGAACCCAACGTTCAAGAACCTCGTCGATCGTTGTCCGGCGACGCGACGAGCAGAATAATGTGGTCGGCAGCAAGAAATTCGTCGCCGGCGGGTGGAGCTCGATATTTGCAGAGAAAAAAAACTGAAATGAAATTGTAAATCATTTAATATGGGTATTTGGTAATCTTAGGTGATTAGATACCTAAGTGTAAAATTTTTATTCAAATGGGTACTTAGCTATAAAATATATCTGAGAAGGGACATAAGTGGCTGTTTACTTCCTATTAGGTATTTATGTGTTGTTTCCGTATGTTTTCTTGCCGTCTAATTCATAGACAATGATTTTTTTTTTAAAAAAAAAGGCAAATTCCATAGAAATCAAATTTCAAATTTTTCATCATTACAAAGACGTTTCCTCTTTTTCATTTTTGTCATTCACTAATCACTACATAAACCCTTCTGACAACTCAGTACCTTACGAATCAAGTATACACGGAATTTCTAGTCTGGACTATATTCACTAACCTTTCTTCACTATATGTATGTATGCAGCCCATCGGATGATTCATACATATAAAAAGCATAAAAAGAATATATATCTTGCTTTTCATATACCCTCTCATTCACAACACAAACCGCAATGGCTTTCAACAGATCAGTTCATATTGTCGTCTCCATGTTCATTCTCCATGGTTAGTTTTGTCTAATACAAAAGCTTCTTTGAATATAGTAACTATATGTATGTCTGTCTATATATATAAATATATATGTGATCAGCTTAATGTCTGATTTCGTTGTTTTGTTTCCGGGGAGAGCCTTATCATCGACGTTAGCTCCTCATCGATGCTCCCATCTGCAAGGAGGACAAAGATTGCAATGGAATTTAAAAAGGTTTCACCAACGGGCAGGGTTTGTTATGAGGGGAAGTGCTACTGTAGGAAACACTAGGCCGGCTTGCACTAAGAACAAACTCTGCGCCAAAGCTTTGCCGGACTGCAAAGGCGTTCCAGTTTGTTACGAAGGCTTGTGTATTTGCAATACTAATTAGTGGTTTTCCATTTCGATAGCTTGTAATAAAACCACCTGGTCATTGGTGAAGTTTAAAACGGGCCTTTTTATTGAGTGTTTACACATGTACACATATGTTATATTGGATCGATTAAGTAGCCCAACGAAAGATGTTTTTGTTTAGTAACATAAAATTGGATGTTAAGATAATTAGGTTTTGATGCGTGATAGTTTTTTTTTTTTTTAAATTCACATTGGACTTGTAACTTGTAAGCGATTTCAATCACGTGTGGTGAACGTGCAAATACGGATCATACGCCCAGATTATCGAAATTTTCACGTGTGGTACGGCCGCGGGACACTGAAACATAAATAATAATTAATAATAATAATAATAATAATAATAATAATGAAAAAGATAATATATTGTTTCATGTAATTTGACTTCTGACGACCCTCGATTTTTGTTGTTTTGTTCGTGCACATCAGCCATTCACCAGGTGAAGGGCTTAGTATATACAGTGGGGTTCTACTGTTGGCAACCAGGGGGTGAAAATAACTTTGGAATTTTTATAAATGATGTATATTAATCATTTTCTTACATTCAACAATAATAAATTTAGTATCCATTAACTCGTTAAATCATAGTAATCTTGCTAATGCAATTACATACTCCGGTGAGACCACTAGTTCCAATACTACCATGTTAAATTAATCTATACTTTTGCATTAACTATAAAAATATTAATATATAATATTAATCAATATTAATAAATGTATTTTGTAAAAGAATATAATATAATATTTCTTATCACCATAAAGCAGATGAATTTGAATAATAAAGAACCAATAATATTAGGTTAGGTATGATAGTCTATATGGAATATCCATTCATAAAATTAGATTTTCACAAAATAAATTGACACGTTCCCATCTTACTTTTTAAATAATATTAAACATTAAATATAATAATTTATAGTTGCGATATTGTTGACAGTTCTTTTTTTTTTTTTTTAATTTATACACTACGATTGCCTGTCACAAATTGCTTGATGAAGAACTTTTCAAAGAATATAGCTAATACAAAATATTTTTTCTAAAAAACAATCAAATAGATTAAAATAAGTACAAAAGAGAAACTATTGTCTAAGGATTGCTATATATTTTAAACATGGACTTGTGATTTGTAATATAACTTTCTTACATTTTTTAAGTTATAGAATAATATAATGTATGATTGTATCCCGTGACCAAGTAAATAATGACTAGTTTAATCTTACACTGTTAATAAACGTAATTTAAAATAATAACAGTTATCATATCATCAATGACAATATTAGGGAATATAGTTAATAAAATATAATGGACATTTAACATATGGAATCGGAGGCTACTTGATGGTTTTGTAAGTAGAAAAGTAACATTTTAGTAATAATAAATAAGTGGTGTAATAAATAGTGGGTGATAATAAATAAGGTGGTCTATATAGAATTTTAGGGAGTGAATAGAATTACCCTATATAGTGCTGATATCACTGTAATTAATGCAAAGCTGTTTGATACAATTGATTATATTACGTGCTATAAATAAATTGATTGATTATTTATCGCATTACGAATATTTTTATAATTACGTATATTATTATGATAATCATAATTCAACTCTATTTTTGAATGAATATTGCATAATAACACTCAGATATTTTATGCTGCCCACCTTCACATAGCAGAATATAAAAATACAACATATATGTAGCAAAACCATAACTGAAATAACCAGCTGCTTTAATATTTATGTTACAGCTAAAACTGTTCACTGTCCTTTAATGAGAAGTCAACCACCACAACCACGATATTAGATGAGATCCCACTTCATTAGGGGATGTGTCGTTTTCTCGATTTAGCCTATTTAATTAACCCCATCAGGCCATCACTTGACTGTTTTAACAAAGTGAAGCCTTGACAAGACGCTAGATTTGATACCAATTTTATCTTTTGTCCTTGCCAAGAAAAAAAAAAAAAAGATTGACTGCTCGTAATGGATGCTTCCCATTACATCCTTAAATCGCCTGATATTTGATTGAAATATCATTGTCACTGAATAATTGATCCACAACATGGAGTTCAAGAAACAGAAGCAAGTCAGGTATGTATAATAAGCGAGAGAGAGTGCTCATTCATCTGATCTGATTTCATTCCGTTTTATTTAATTCATGGAAAAGAGTTACATATATGTCATATAGGTTTCTAAATGAAGATAAGCAAAATCCCGAACTTTTCTTGGAGAGAAACAGCGACAAACAACTGCCCCTTTATAAAACTACTTCAGTTCACTTGAGAAAATCCGAAGGTTGTGGCTATGGAGACAAAGCTCCGAGGTTCGCAAGGCCCAAGATCTTGCCAGAAAATCGTGACAAACAGACGTTAATACTCGACCCGGCGAGCGAGATCGTATTAAAATGGAACAGGGTTTTCCTATTTTCGTGTTTAGTAGCCCTCTTCGTAGATCCACTCTTCTTTTATCTTCCTTCGGTATCCAATCAAGTCGAGTCGTCTGCTTCTTGCATGTTCGTAGACGCCAATCTGCGAGTAGTTGTCACGCTTCTTCGGACAGTTGCAGATGCATTCTATCTGATGCACATAATCATAAAGTTTCGGACAGCTTATGTGTCCCCAAGCTCAAGGGTGTTTGGCAGAGGAGAACTCGTCATGGATCTTGATAAGATAGCTAAAAGATATTTGAAGTCGGAGTTCTTCGTCGATGTTATCGCAACACTGCCTCTTCCTCAAGTAAGTTAACCGTTAAAACGTAATTGGTTGAATGAATTCGAAATGTTTCTGCTCATAAAGCGTAACTTGTCTGCTGATCTTACTATTATTCGAAGCTAAGTGTGGTATATCTATTTCTTTTATTTTTTTCTGCAGATTGTAACATGGTGTATATTACCAGCCTTCAGAAGCTCACACTCCGACCACACGAACAATGTGTTAGTACTCATCGTGTTATTACAGTACATACCGAGGTTGTATCTCATATTCCCATTGAGTTCAAGAATCATAAAAGCCGCTGGAGTGGTTACAAAGACTGCTTGGGCCGGCGCAGCTTATAACCTTCTGCTGTACATGCTAGCAAGTCATGTATGTATGTCCATCTATGTTTTACGAATTAATCGCCGCTCATAAGAAATTATACGAAAACTATATTATCATCGATCTGTTGTTCTAATTAGGTTTTGGGAGCTTCATGGTATTTACTGTCTACAGAGAGGAATGCTACATGTCTGAAATCTGCTTGTAGAGTAGAAACTCCTCGATGCGCTCTGAACTTTCTCGACTGTAGTAGTTTGAGCCGTCCAGAGAGAGTCGAATGGGCGAAAAGCACGCTTGTCTTCGCTAGATGCGATCCCTCGAATACTAATCATTTCAATTATGGAATATTCGGCGACGCCGTTGCGAAAAATGTCGTTTCGTCTCAATTTACGTCGAAGTACTTCTATTGTCTGTGGTGGGGTTTGCAGCAATTAAGGTAGTAATAAATTGCTGCAACATTATGTTCTTACAACTACCATAACAATGCATTAGTGTATGATATCGGTATATTGCGATGTACAGCTCATACGGGCAGTCACTAGCGACGAGCACGTTTATAGGCGAAACTGTATTCGCCATACTCATCGCAATATTGGGACTTGTTCTATTCGCTCATTTGATTGGGAATATGCAGGTTGCTTCGCTTTTTCTTCGTTCTTGATTGAGTCATGCAATTCTCTTACCACAGTTCATGACATCTGCTAACTTCATATCCTATGCTAGACTTATCTGCAATCTATAACCGTAAGACTCGAAGAGTGGAGGCTGAAGCGTAGAGACACAGAGGAGTGGATGAAGCATCGTCAGCTCCCCGAGAACTTGAAGCAGCGAGTGAGGCGCTTCACGCAATACAGATGGCTCACCACAAGAGGAGTCGACGAAGAGACGATCCTACGTTTATTACCTACCGATTTACGCCGCGACATTCAGAGACATCTATGCTTAGACCTCGTTCGACGTGTAAGTACAAGATCTGTCAGGGATGTAGGTATAAGATATAAGATTTATTGGGACTAAAAGCATACGATGAAAACATCACAAAATCAGGGACTAAATCGGTCCATGTGAAATATCAGGGCTTAATTAGTCCATGTTTTAAATATTAGGGACCATTTTGGGTTTTATCCTGCACTGCATGAATGAATAAAAACCCTTTTTCTTCATTCCAAATTAAGTTTCGTTTTGATTTATGGACTCGTTTTTCATTTCAGGTGCCCTTCTTCTCGCAAATGGACGATCAGCTTTTGGACGCAATATGCGAGCGGCTCATATCTTCGCTAAGCACGCAAGGGACGTACATAGTCCGCGAGGGCGACCCAGTGGCAGAGATGCTCTTCGTAATAAGAGGGAGTTTAGAGAGTTCGACCACAAACGGCGGTAGGACGGGCTTTTTCAACTCTACAACGCTGAGGCCGGGCGATTTTTGCGGCGAGGAATTGTTGACTTGGGCTTTATTACCGCGATCAGCTTCGAACCTTCCGAGTTCTACGAGGACGGTGAAAGCCCTAAGCGAAGTGGAAGCGTTCGTCCTAAGGGCAGAAGATCTCAAGTTCGTGGCGAATCAGTTCAGGCGTTTGCATAGCAAAAAGCTTCAGCATACGTTTAGGTATTACTCACATCAGTGGAGGACTTGGTCGGCCTGCTTTATTCAGGCGGCTTGGAGGAGGCATAAGAAGAGGAAAATGGCGAAGAGTTTGTGCATGATGGAATCGTTCAGCTCTTCGTGTAATGAAGAAAAGGGCGAGGACGAAGATGGGGCTCTTTGTTCCTCTAATAAGGTGAAGCAGAATCTTGGAGTTACGATACTTGCTTCGAGGTTTGCTACCAATACGAGGAAGAAGGCGAAGGGTTCGAATTTGCCTAAGTTTCAGAAGCCTCAAGAGCCTGATTTTTCGGGTGAGGACCTGGACGATGATTAGCGGTTATGTACGTTTGAAGGGCGATGTTTGAATGAATATGGTGTAGATATGAATTTGTAAGTAACAGAAAGAACGAGCGAGACATTCTTGCGCTGCTACTATATTTTCGATTATGGAGAGTCAGACGCACGCCGTAGTCTTGCAACTAATTCGGAAACAGGTTTCACGACTTCCCCGTGCCGTACAAATACAACATATTCGACGGAGTTGACTTACTAAGTATTGATTTTGAAGGACAGTAAGACGACAATTAAGACGATCAGAGATGAAAACGGAGCAAAAGACCGAAACTCAATATCTACGGAATCGTGCCGAAGGACTAGGTCCGTAAAAGACTTTACGGGGCAAGGACATAAATGTGTCTTTAAGACCGTAGACACTATACCAGAGCTTCACAGGCGAGGATCAAAACAGCAGTCTACGGTCCAACATAGACAAACATGATCTTCATCTTATTAATGAAACAGCTCAAATGTGGTGGGTAAGCATAAAGAAAAGATAGAAACTCAAGAGAGAAAATTGTGAAGATAATGTTTTTATTCAACGTGAGCAAAGAGAATTCATCACATATCATTATAGAAGACATTAGTATAATAATGAACAGTTCGAGTGCTAACACTAGATCAAGATGTGCTTTAAGATTGCCCGTATAGAAGTTAACAACATAGTGAAATTCGAGTACACAACCTTAATTTCAAAAAAAATTATAAGGAGAAAGAAACTAATGATCTCAGAGCTCATGCATGAACCTCGCAATCTGATCTTGGAGCAAATACGTAGCCTCGGAACGAGGATCCCACACGTGATAAACATGCGATTCTTTCTCCGCTTCGATCAAGTTCACCTCCTTCACACCTTTCCCCTTCAAGAACTCGGCATACGCCACGCCTCTTTCTTTCAAGAAATCCATCCCGGCAACGAAGACCATAACCAAAGGAAACGAATCCCACGCTAATAATACGTCGTCTCCCTTCTCAAAATTGCACCCGTAAAAATCGCGGTTTGAGCCCTCGGGCAAGCTCAGTTTCCAAAACATGTCATTCATGGCAACTTCGTTCTCCGAAGAGGCCTTCATCTCAAGCTCGGTTCGAACTTCGCTCCCAAAGAACGGATGAATCAGCACCAACCCTTTATTTTGAAGTGGGGAAATATCCTATCTCAACATTGCATTTTATAGCAACATGGTGGACTATGTTCCCCCCCGCGCTATCGCCGCATAGGAAAACCCTAGAAAAGTCCGCATTTTTTCGGAGCCATGGGTTTGAGCGTCCTCCGCTCGAGCTCAACAACCACTCGATCGCTTGGTAACAATCTTCGTAAGCAATGGGAGCTTATTTTCTGGCGCAAGCCTATAATCTACGGACAATATAATGGATTTCGCCGCATTCGCTAGGTTCCCCAGGAAAACATGGTACCCTAGCCAGCCTGTTGAGCCTATGCAGAATCCTCCCCGTGGAAGTAAAACAACAACGGGAAGAATGTTTGTTGTCGGCGAAGGAACGTTGGGCGAAAAGAGTCTTGCGGTTATGGATCTTGATGGGTCGATTATTACATCCTTGGACTTGTATGGGTCGGGCGACGATTCCTCCGAGGCTACAACTGTTTCGGGGGCGAAACGCGTAACGGTGCCATCTGAGAATACTTGGATGAAGCCTGGTGCCTCGGCAACTAAGGACATAATTCTGCTTTGAAGGAGAATGAATAATAATAACGAACTATATGATGTTACGGTATTTGCACTAAGTTTATATGAGTTGTGAGAATGACGATATTGTGTCTATGAGTTTTGGTGTGGCTTTGGTGCTAGACGAATTAGGTAGGACATGCGTATGAACAACCATAGCCTCTTTTCGACTTCTTTAAAATTATTTGGAGCTGCATCCTGTTATTAGATATTGGTTCATCAAGTTATCACACGTCGGCTTTGGTCAGTCGAGCCTCACCATAGCCTTGGACGATTTCCCGAGGGTGGAGCAAGTGCTTGGAGGTTGGTCGCTTCGTATGCCGTCTACAAATATACCCTAAGGGCGATGCCCGGGCACTACCTGGTTACCTGAATTGTTAACGACAAAGTGCATATATAATTCGCTAGCGATTGTGATCAAGTCAGCTGGACGAATCGAGGACATGTTTTCGACGTAAATATAGACCATTTACAAATGTTTTAATCGAGAAATGTTGAGATTATTATTATTTTTTTGGTAACCGGGAAAAGCCGATGGTGAAACCCCGGGGCCGACCCACTACCTGCAATCAAGTTTACCACACGGCGGCTTGGGTCAGTCGAGCCTCACCATAGCCTTGGACGATTTCCCGAGGGTGGAGCAAGTGCTTGGAGGTTGGTCGCTCGTATGCCGTCTACAAATATACCCTAAGGGCGATGCCGGGCACTGCCTGGTTACGTGAATTTGTTAACGACAAAGTGCATATTCGCTAGCGATTGTGATCAAGTCAGCTGGACGAACCGAGGACATGTTTTCGACGTACATATAGACCATTTACAAATGTTTTAATCGAGAAATGTTGAGATTATTATTATTTGTTTGGTAATCGGGAAAAGCTGATGGTGAAACCCTGGGGCCGACCCACTACCTGCAAATCAGGCCGACCAGGTCAATCGCACATGTCTGAGCCCATGTGGGCAAGCCTAAAAAAATGTCTCAATGATGAGATTCGAATCAAGGACCTCTCCCAACATGGCCCTAAGCGCCTCAGCTTGACCAGTAGAGGCAAGCCTGATCGGTTTGTTGAGATTATTTGTCCTACGTCAAAGCTATACGCCACTCATGAATCAAAGAGCCAGGGCGGAACTAGGAAATCGTGTGAGGGTAGTCAAAGACTGAAGTCAAAGAATAAATATAAAACTACCGTACAAATTACCGTTGTTTTTTAGGCTTCATAAGTTGTAATTTAATATAGGCTTAATTATCTTCTTGGTTCCGTAATTTAGGATTTGTGGCATTATAGGACTGGAAATTTAGGCTATAACATTATAGGTAGGGCTGTTAAAAATCGACCCGACCCGCCAACCCGACACGAACCGCACCCGAAAATAGCAGGTTCGGGTTAGCATTTTTGACCTTGGGTAAACCCGAACCCAACCCAATTAGTAAGTGGATCAGGTTAGGGTTCGGATTTTCAACCCGGAATCAACCTGAAATCAACCCGATATAACCCAAAATCAACCCGTTTATCAACCCATTTAACCCGAATAATTTATATTATTAAAATATTATTAATATGAATAAAATAAAAGGATCAACCCTAATACTCTATCCACTCTCACGCTCACACATGCTCTCAAGCCACCTGAGTTCTTCATTGTCGACTATAACGTCCTCAAATAGGTAGAAATAACTCCTTGATTGATCGATATCGTCGTTGTTTAGATAATAATCTGCTTGGTAGCTCAGGCTTCGTGATTGCGTTATGGTTCTCTTCGTGCGAAGATGTCATGAACATAAGGGTGGGAGATCGAATGGAAGAGAACAATCTTGAGAGTTCGAGTCAAATATGGTTTTGGTTAATACTTGATAATCATGAAATAATTTGCTTGGTATTAACTATTGAGATTTTTGTTACTTGGAACTTTAATTGTTTCTTAATTATTATTTATGATGATGTTTTTTTTAAAAAAAATTGCATTAGTTCTCCTTTTTTGTTTAATTTGAATTTATAGTTATGTCAACTTTGTTATTTTCTTTTTTCTTTTTAATTTTAAAAGAGTGGTGGGTTGGCGGGTTGGGTTAGGGTCAAAGCAGGTTGGGTTTGGGTTTGATTTTTCAACCTGTTTAAGTAAACAGGTCAGGTCAGGGTTGAGGTTAAACGGGTTGAACCCGAAGGTGACCCAACCCGACCTGTTTACCACCCCTAATTATATGGACAAATAAGTTTAAAATCGTGCAATTTATAGACAATTTTTCCTCAAAATACGTCACGTGCCACGCACGTGACCGATTTTATACCGGAAAACTGACGTGGCGCCAGAGCGATGACATGCACGTTTTTGCTAATTTTTTGGCGGATCGATGAAATGCCCGTTTTACAGAAAATGTCACGTCATTAAAATAAACTGACCTGACGCAATATCACAAATTAATTTAAGTAAACAAAAAATCTCTGTAAAACGGTCATGTCATTGGTTCGGTGCCACGTCGGACCTTCCAGCATAAAACCGATCACGTGCGTGACACGTGATGTATTTTGGGGAGACATCACGTATAAAATCGGTCACGTGCGTGACGCGTGATGTATTTCGGGAAAAATCATATATAATGTCTATAAATTGCACGATTTAAAAACATAGTCCCTATAATGCCACACCCTAAATTAGTGTCCCTATAATGCCAGACTTAGGGATGGCAACGGGGCGGGACGGGAGCGGGGGCGGGGATCTAATCCCAGTCCCCGCAGGGATTCTCCGACCCTTAATTTTTTAAAAAAATATTATTTTTAATATAATATATACATTTGATTTGAATATATTTTTGTTATAAATATTATATACATTATAATTTTATATATTATTTGTATTAATTTAATATTGTTTAATCAATATTGATATTATTTTACTATTATTTAAACTATAATTTAATATTATATATATTATAATATATAAAAGGGGATCGGGGACGGGGGGGGGATCCCCACGGGGAAAGATCATCCCCTCCCCGCCCTGCGGGGATAAAATCTCGGGGACTCCCTGGCCCGTTCGGGGCCGATCCCCGGCGGGGACGGGGAATCCCCCGCCTCACTGCCAACCCTAGCCACACTTCCTAAGTTACGTGACCAAATAAATAATTAAGCAATTTATATAATATTATCATATCAATATTTTTAAACAAAAAAAAAATCATCCAATTACCACTGTTACGCAGTGACCGAAAACAGTCTCTCAACTGGTATCAAAATCATTTTTTACTTTTCAACTATCAAATAGAAGTGAAAATAATAATCATTAAGTATATGTAAGAAATTTTCTTTCTATAAACGAAAAAAATGTGTGTCCGGCCCCAAACAAGCGAAACAATGAAGTAACTCCAAAGTTGATTATGAAAAACGATATTTAAATTTATAATAAAAGGTCAATTAATTTATATAATACTAAATTAGATGATCATTTAACTAATTCGAATAAGATCTCAATTTCTGTGAAACTCTATCAATGAGTTTTATAATGGGAATTACTATTCACCGCCCCCTTTCTACTTGTTACTTACCGCCACATAAAGGACTGTAAAAAGACGATTTTGCCCTTATGATATTTAAATTAATTTAAAAAGAAAAATAAATAAATAATTCTGGTACGAAATACTAACTACATACACAAATAAATTCAAACGATCGATCGATACGGGAAAAAAAATTCGATATAACATTTTAGGACCGATCGATCGAGATTTTCGACCCTGCAGTGCACGGGCCGAACGAAATTTTCGGCCAGGTAGTGTTCGGGCCGATCGACATTTTCGGCCCGGACATTGCCTTGCCGAAAATTCCGTTCGGCCATGCAGTGTACCGGCCGTCGAAATTTTCGGCTCAGACAGGTCCGGCCGAGAAAAACGATCGGCTGGTACAATGCAGGGCCGAAAATTTCGGTCGTCCGCTGCACTGCCTAGCCGAAATCTCGATCGACCGAAATTTTGTTCGCAGACGTTTTCCGGGAATAATTATTTGTATTAGTAATTTTTTGTGTTATAATTTGTGACTATCTAGTGTATTAGTAATTCAAAACGTAATGAAGATGCAAAGAAATATTCCAAACATAAATAGTACCCGTACGATACATATAAGAAGCATAAACAAAATAAAAACACATCATGCGGCCTGACGCCACCAATCGTTCAGCTCGTCGAGCCTGTCACTGAACTCGTCCGTGGGCGGATAACCGTCCAGATGCATCCTATCTAGCATATCGGTAGTCAAGGTGTACATCGAGCTGTACCACTGTACATAGAAATAATACACATAAAAAGTGATTAAACATATAAATATAAAAAAATCGCCATAAGATTAAATTACAAACGTAGTCGCCGTGGCTGCGCGGGAGTATGCCGCCCGATGAGGATCCCGGCTCCGACGAAAGCAGGCGAGGATGAGAATGCCGCTGATACAAGTCTATGTACCCTTGAACGGTTTTACCAAGGTACTCCGCAGCTGCCCGATTAATGTACGAGAGGTTGAGGATGTAGGCGTACGGGAACTGACGCCAAGCATGTTCTGCTGAACCGGTAGAATAGTCCACCTTATACCTCGTTGGGTCTGCTGGCATGACCGCTTTCTGTGGCGGACTCATCGGTGGCGGGATCACCTGCACGTACCCCAGTTGGCGCAACACTCTCGAGGGTGAGTAGGGCTCAATGATATCGCGATATCTAACCCAACACACGAAAAGCGTCCTCTGGTGTTGCGACGCTGGATCGGGACCGTACGGCAGCCAAGCAACCTGATAACAGTTCACAATTTTTAATTAATTGTAATATAGAATATAAATTGTTAAGATACCTCGCTTGCAGTCATGACATCTATCTGACGGCGGATCTCGACCAAACGGCTCACCGTCTTCTCGTTATGAGATACAAACCACATGCGTGATTATGCCTAGCCAGGCTCCACATGGTGGGGGAGACGGTGTGGGATACTCGTAGATCCACGCCTGTCGTAACGAGAGGCACCCAGCTACACCCCTCGCATCCGCCCTGCTTGCGATGCCAAGCTGGCAATAAAGGTACACAAGTGCTGCCGATCCCCACGAGTACTGCCTGGCAGCCGTTAACGACGGTAGAACTCGTGCATGATGTCGGGCTTCATACGGGTCCCACTCTTGTCGACGAACAGCTTCGACCCCAAGAGAATCCACAACCAATCGAGGGTAGGGAGGTCCATCCCCTGATCTGCAATTAAATATTTATTAAAAATTCCAGAGTCGAACAGCATTTGCGGCCACCTCTAGAGGCGGCCGAAAATGATTTTCGGTCGGCGCAGCAGCGGCCTATTGGTTTATCGGCAGGCGTAGCACCGGCCGAAAGGGTTTTTCGGCCGCCACATGTCACGGCCGAAAATATTTTTCGGCCAGGCCTTGTGGCGGCCGAAATTTTTTTCGGCCCTTCCTTGCGCCGGCCCTCGTTCGATCTGGACTTTTTCAAAAATATCCGACCCGTTTTCGATTATTCATCTACGTACGAACTATTTTTACGAGAATTTGCTTACCAGTCGTGAGAAGAGACCCTTTCCTTTCCCATGTTCCTATCGTCGATCCATTTCAATTTGAGTATTTTTTATTTTTTTAGTCTGATTTGGATGTGTGATTGCGATATGGAAGTGTGTCTGGAAAAGGGCTTTACATAGAAATTTTTATTAAAAAGGGCAAAATCGTCTTTTTATCGTCCTTTAGGGGGAGGTGACTAGGAAAAAGGGGGCGGTGAATAGTAATCCAGTTTTATAAACCTAAGCAATTCTAAAATATATTAGACCATCGTTAATAATATTCAATAAATGTTTATTAAATGATCATTTAATTTATATTAATCCTTTCTCATTTCATTAAAATATTATATAAATTCATTTAAGGACTTGGATACAGTTTCCTTATGTAACGGCAACAAGAACAATCACGAGCAAGTCTTTCCTCAAAGGCAATGACCTAAGGGCCTTAAGACCTTTCATTGAAAAGACCGCATTCCTAGCCTCCTTCAAACTAGCATGTGCAAAACTATGTTTTTTCTCAACGGTAAGTTAGGTCTAGCGCCATCCATGAAAATGGAAGTGGAATTTGGTACAAACTGGAAGAGAGCTTCATAGAAACTCCCAAGATATCTCCACAAGGTCTCACTGTCCGTACACCAAGAGTAATCAATATTTAGGCCGAGATATCCAGTTGCTATGCCTTTGTATTAGAGTCGCTAGATGGTAAAATTTGGCTCGGACTGGAAGGGAATTGAAGCGGACTTGGCACGCGGTGCGGGACATGAGACGCAACGCAAGACGTGACACACGTGTCTGGCACGGAGACAACTTTTCTTGACACCAATCATTGTTGTTCAGAGCAGCCACGGGCCAGGAAGCTGGAAGGTCACTTCAAACTTCCCAAAAGTTGTTGTTCCGCCAGGCCATCATTAGAGACAGCCCAAGGCCAGATGACGCCTGCCATCTCCTTGCTTTTGCCTGAAAAGCAGATTTGCAGGTTGGCGAATCAAGAGGTCCGATAGATCCCGCGATTGGGCCATTTTAAGCGGTAAAAGAAGGCAAGATCTTTGAGGTGCCTTGACTGAGTCCTATAAATGGATCCAAGCTCTCTCATTTGAAGGGGGCAGGTCTTGAGAGAAAACCTCTAAGTGTTAGAGTTGGACATTCAATTTTGGCTAAGTTGAGCGTCGTGACTTTGCCGTGTTTGTAAGTAGCAGGTTAGCCAAGCTTAAGTGTGAGCGACTTGTACTTGTACGAGGGAAACGAGCTTGTGTGTCCCATCTTTGGGACCCCCGTTTTTAAGTAATATGAAGTGGGTCGGGAGGTGCGCCTCCGTAATCTATTGTGTTTTAGTTTGTTAGAGTTCTTTGGTGTGAGTTCGGAGTTAACTGAACACGAGGTCTTTAGCGAAAAATAGCGAGGGTTGAGATCAAGGAACTACCTTGAGTACGCGCATTCCGCAAACAAACAAAGAATGCTTAGTGACGGGCTTGACGGAGCTGCGCCACTGCCGTGTCCGAGGAAGCTTAGAAGGCGAAAAATTAATTAAGTTAATTACCCCCGTGACATATCTATACATTAATGTTAATATAGTGGCAGATTCGGATACACTTATGTTCGCAAGTTGTCGGAACGTAGAAAAGGGGACCTATTTATTGTGTCAATTGTTGTTTCTTCTGTTCATGTTCTAGTTTCAGAAATAAAACCTAAATTGTCTTTTATTAATCAATGCAGTTGTTACAAAATGATCCATGATTTATCTTATATTTTTTTTCTTTTTGTTTGCTTCGATAAATCTATCGATCCACTCCGATAAAGTCTAGAAAAGTTATAAATATGATTTCTAGTCGCATTATTTGGTAATAGGTCATTAGGAATAAATAAGTTGGAAGTGACTTCGTATACATCAATCGTCAAATAAATGAGTACTTTTTTTTGGTAGAATGAATATTTCAATACCACAGACGAGAGTAATTCTTACAGCTCAATCCCATACTACATAACCATTACACCACAGAATAAAACAAAACTAGTTGGTACGGCACTGATCGATCCATATACTTCATACGACTAAAGCTCTGTATTCGGAATTTCATTTCTTTCTTGATGACAAGGGTGAGCCAGTACATATCCTTAGCCTCCAAATCATGCGTACGTCTGTTTCTTTCACGCCAGATGTGGTAGATGGCTGAGGTATAGCATGCCGCAATTATACCACTCTGAGCAGTTCTCCTCTTACCCGTGAACTCCAACCAACTGCAGAGCTCCGCAAAAGTCTGAAGTTGATCATCAATCTTCAACCATGAATTAATCGTCATAAAAGTTTCTTGACTGTAAGAAAAAATCAGAAATAAGTGCTCCAACGTTTCCTCTGATCCCCCACACAACCTGCAACTTTTATTGGCAATGTGCATGCCCTATCTTTGCAGTCTGTCCAAAGTCAGGACTCTACTCTGTAAAATCAACCATAATAAGAAAGACTGTTTGGAATATTGATTCTGTTCCAAACAGCTCAGCAATAAGGAGAGCCTGTTTGCACTCCTTTGAGCCAGATAAATCCAGACTTAGCAGAATAAATGCCATCCTTGGCAGAATCCATTGTCTTCCCACATATCCCAATCGAAATCTTTCTTTCAGTCGGTGTAACTTTCTCCAATGCCAGCTTGAATCCGCAGCAGGAATAAAGTTCCAAAAACTGGTACCTTTTAGGTAGATCACATTAATCCATTTTATCCATAAGGAATCTGCTTCCATCGTGATATCCCAAAGCTGTTTCCCTGCAAGTGCAAAGTTCCATGTTACGCAATCTCGCATTTTTAACCCACCTTAGGACAGCAGATTTTGTCCCAGCTTATAAGTGGGATGCATTTGCCATGACCCTTTTACCCCATAGGAATTTTCAGCACAAATCCTATCCACTTCGTCTGAAACAGCTTTAGAAAGCATGAATACAGATCCCCAGTAGCCGTGAGTAGCTAGTAATACTGAATTAATGAGACACAATCTACCAGCGTAGGATAAATTTCTGGTTCCCAGCTTTGCATCCTTGCTGTGATCTTTTCCACTAGTGCCTGGCATGAGCTTCGACTCCATTTAGTCGGGGATAGAGGAACTCCAGGTACTTCATAGGATACTTCCCCAATGGAAAACCTGTGATTTGCTTAATCTGCTCAGTAGTTCTGCTAGAGGTGCCAGCAAGGTACATGCTCGATTTCTGGTGGTTGGCAGCCAAACCAGAGACTAGCTGAAAATGATCAAGGGTTTCCTTAATCACTCAAACAGCTCATGCAGTGCCTTTGCAGAAAATCAAGTCATCCGCAAAGCAAAGATTCACAAGCTTAATGTGTTTGCGAAGTGGGTGATATCTGAACAGAGAATCAGTTGCCGCCAATAGAAGTTTCCTGGACAGATATTCCATGACAATCACAAAGAGTAAGGGGAGACTGGATCACCCTGTCTCAGACCTCGTCTCCTTTTATAACCCCCAGATAGTGTGCCATTGACAGAGACAAAGTATGAAACAGTGGAGATACACTCCAAATCCAGTTAACAAACTTCATAGGAAATGTGAGGAGGCAGAGCAATTTCTTCAAGAACTCCCAATTCACAGTATCATAGGCTTTTCTGATGTCCACTTTAAGCAGAGCCCGTGCTGAGGTCATTTTGCCTATTGTATAGTCTGATCAAATCTTGGCAAAGTAGAATATTATGCACGATCGATCTCCCTTCCACAAAGGCATTTTGGTTAGCATTGATGAGCTTAGGCAAGAGGGGCTTAATTATGGTACAGAGCATCTTCGCAATGCATTTGTAGATTGTGTTACAACAAACTATTGGTCTGAAATCTAAGGCAGTATTAGGATTAGCCACCTTAGGTATTAGACACAAAACTGTGCTGTTAAGTCTGGGCAGCATCTTGCCTGTTTCAAAAAACTCTAAATGAGTACTTCAAGTCAACAGAAAAATAGCATTTTCAAATTGTTGCGTGTAGTGTATCTAAAATATTAAATTGAGATATAAAAAATATATAAGCTGGAATAAAATACAAAAAAGGATAATTACATCCCACATCATCATTAAAACAATCTTTTTTTTATATCAATATTATTGTTGGTATTGACATCATTTATGTAGAATGCTTGGATAAATTATATATACATTAGTAGAATGTTAATATTATATATATACACACACACACACACACCGTATACCGCTTAATTTCCACTGAAAACCACCTAGGCCGTCTAGGCGTTAGGCTCCCTCCAGGCGCCTGACTAGCGCCTAGAAAATTTTGCGACATTGGCTGCGACGACTTTGTTAACCAGAAATATTCGTATATGTGATGAGTTTACGGATTTCCGACCTCGTCTTTCCTACCGACAACTTCCTTCCAACTAAAAACGGCTAGTCCCGATTAGGGGTGTAAACGAGCCGAGCCGAGCCGAACCCGAACATGGCCCAGCTCGAGCTCGGCTCGATAAGGCTTATTGAGCTCGGGCTCGGCTCAGTTAAAAATGTTAAAGCTCGACTCGGCTCGATATGCTCGATAAGCGTAGTATCATGTGAGGTATTTGAGCTCGAATTCGGGCTCGTCTCGAGTCGGTATATATAATTAAATAAAATAATTACTTTAATATAAAATATAAAATATTTAATATATTGAAAAATAAAATTGTCGGCTCGATAAGGGCTCGACGAGCTACGAGCCCCGATATGATCGGCTCGATTGCCAACAGCCAGCTCGAGCTCGGCTCGAGCTCGATTTCACCGAGCTCGAATCAAGCTTTGATCGAACTGCTTGCGAGCGGCTCAGCTCGTTTTTCAACCCTAGTCCAGAGAGTATGTACCGACTAGTAGTGCTGATTTGGGAAACTGTTTGAATCAAATCTTAAATCATATTATAAGTACATGTTTCGACAAGGTGCAGTGCAGGACCTAATTAGGGTTCCAAGTGGTGCTAATTATCATCATTTTCAATAGCCATGTCGTTGCCTCGTCACATATACGAATATTTTTTGTTAGAAGTGTTGTATCAATAACAATTTGAACACAGTAACAACCCAGCAAAGCAAGCAAGTTAGTAATTTAATTATTTATACATCAAACACAAATGGCTGACTCCAGAAACTATCTGATTCGTCAGCTGCATTATCAAACAAGGAGTCCAAACAATTAGCAGCAGCAGCAGCAGATTCTTCCTCACTCCATTTCCTCATCAAGTTAAGAAACCCTTCTTCCACAGAATAGTAATCCTGTAAAATCTCAACCGTTGAAATATGCCTGACATCTGATTCATGATGAAGCAAGTAGCTGCTGCTTGTGAGAAGGTTGGTGGAGCTCAAGGGCGACTGCAAGTAGTAATTCTCCCCACAAGATTCAATATTCGGCTGGTTATTATTTAGTGATGACATCAAGCTCGTTTTTGGTTGTTCTTCAGAGATTGAGGAGTTGGACGACTCAAAGATGTACATGGCCGGTCTGAATTTGATCTTATTTTGGTACTCTGACCAGCATTTGATCTTATTTATCTTCGTCATTAGGCGAGCTCTTCATCTTCTTCTTCACCTTATTTGATGCAGTAGAAGGTAATACTCTTGTGATCTCTTCTTTGTACCAAAGTGTGTGTGCCAATAGTTCTTTATTTCATTATCTGTTCTTCCAAGTCTCGAGGCTATGTCCGACCACCTGGATGGATCATGATTCATGAGAAAAAATGTTAGAGAATTAAAACGAGGGGTCAGAGATTAAAAAAGGATAAATTTATTAACATTATATATTTTTATAATTATATACAATTAAGTTGCGTATACTTAAACGTACTTGTTTCCAAGTTCACCGTGTAGTTTCTTGATAAGCTCGTGTTCTTGCTCGTTGATATTCCCATGCTTCAAACCAGGTTTAAGGTAATTAACCACCGCAACCTGCAACTCTTGCCACATCTTGAAAGCCCTATAAGTCAAACAAACAAGTCATATGTATAAATGTATGTACTTAAATCAAATAATAGTGTATCAAACATAGTTTGACTGAGATTTAAGAATTCTGGCAGAGTTATCTCATCTACTCATTAGTTACCTAAGCCAGGTTTGATTTATTCATACGAAGGACAAATTTCAATACATCCCTCGCCTTTACGTTGTGTAAGCCCCAACATACAACTCAAACACCGTTTCATTCGATGTTATAAATTGGAAATTCATACTAAGACCAATCGATATAGTAATATAACCGAGTAAGATGGGCTTACTTTTCAAACAATTCGTAAACTAATAATATGTTCTTCGCCTATAGAAAACCTCATTTCACTTTTTTAAAAAAAGATTTTCAACTTTTCAATCAACAAAAAGAAAAGATTTTCAACTTACCAATCGACAAAAAGTACTGAATAGTAGTATAAGTAGAATTTTACCTTCAAACTTGGAAGCAATTTCCAGTTCCAATGGCCATACTTGAGAACATAGTCTTTCAACTTTTTGTCTTCTTCTTCACTCCAAGCACCTCTTTGAGTCCATGTTAGTCAATAAAAGGTGATCTAACCATTTTCTTCTTTACCGATATTCTTTAGGTAAGAATGACTGAAGAGGGTTTTATATTTTAGTCTATGCATTATTTTGGCATGTGAGTGAATGCTAGGCTGTGCTGTGCAGATCTAAGGAATCCGATCTCTTCTTGTAGGTAGTAGATATATACAAGCAGCCTAGATTATTACTCTAGATGCATTTATTGGTCAATCGGAAACAATAAAACTTTTTTTTTTTATAGATAATAGATTAAAAAATTAATTAAAGTGGACATAATTAATTTAGGAAAACCCCACGAAATAAGGTCGGATTTATTATTTTTAAGCTTATTACCCATGTGCTTGATTAAGTGGAAACTATATTTTTAAGGAGATGGACTGCCGAGATGAAATTTTTTTGCTAATAAAGATTTTGGTTTTGATTATTTCATATACTCGTAATAAGTGTTGTGAATTGTGATGGGCGCCAGGGGTCATAGTATGGGCCCTACCGAGTTTTAGGATGTATTTTTGTAAGAAATTGAAATTAAATTAAATATAATATATTGACTTAGATATCATCCTAGCACAACCCTTTTTCCTATCCGAGCCTGGGACCGACAATTTATATCCTAGACGTAGGGTTCGGTTCGGTTTTTTCAAATTTCGGTTCGGTTTTTCGGTTTTCGGTTTACGTATGCTTAATCCGATATCCGAACCGTTTTCATTTGGTTCGGTTCGGTTTTTTATAATTCGGTTCAGTTTTTCGGTTTGGTTTTTCGGTTAGGAATTTAATATCAACAAAAAAAACTATTATGAGCTGAAAATACATAAAACAATTATGGTTATTAAAAACAACGAAGATTTATGGAACGTCAGATATGGCATTCAAAGGTCCGAAAAAAACATGAAAATGGAACAAAATATAACCAAAATATAAAAACACTGATATGAAGATACTATAAATTACTTGGGAAAAAAATAGTTTTGATTGGTGAGGAAAATAGTCACCTAAAAATGGAAAAAAAAAATTACCAATAAAATTATATTTAATGTGTTGTTTACGTTATGGGAGAAAAACAAATGTTTTTTATTATTTTTTCTACTTTTAATGTAGTATGATAATTTCAGTTCGGTTTTTTCGGTTTTTTCGGTTTAGTATGCTTAATCCGATATCCGAACCATTTTAGTTGGTTCGGTTCGGTTTTTTACAATTTGGTTCCGTTTTTTTTCGGTTCCGGTCTTTCGGTTCGGTTCTTACGGTTCGGTCGGTTTTTTCGGTTTTCGGTTAATTTGAACACCCTACCTAGACGGCATTTTTCGACTACCTTCGACAATTTTTTATGTGTTTACTATTATAGATTGCACCGTCAGAGCTGTAGTAGCAAAACTCTTTCTCCTAAAAAATGGTTTCTAATAAATGAAAATAAAATAGCCGTTCAACATAAATTAATAGGTTCAGCATCGTAAACTAAACTGTACACAAGCCTGCATAGAGCTACAGCCGTTTGAAAAGTCATAACTTCGACGAGCATTTCTGTTTAATGATGTGTAGCATATGTTTGTGTGTCATCAACGGTACTCGAGTGTAAGAACTTAACTTACTTCAGGAAAATCATTGATTGGAAATATTGAGGCAATTGTAATTTTTCATTTTATATAATAATATTTTACTATTTTCAGCTGCAAGTCCATTGAAATTTTTCGACATATAATTGTTGTTTTCATTTTCTTAAGAAAAGTAACATATTTCGACCGGTTTCCCATTGAAAATAAATGAACCAAAAATTGAAGGAAGTAGTCTTGGTTCTTTTAGTTTGGTGTAATTGAAAAAGAATTATTATATTTTTAATGTTATTCATCATTCTACATATTATCTATCTGTTCATCAGTATAGTATTAGGACAAATTACTAATTTTCAATTTTATTATCCAATTGGCTGTAAGAATGACGCAGGTA
The DNA here is from genome assembly GCA_027422505.1 of Craterostigma plantagineum. Lineage (NCBI taxonomy): Eukaryota > Viridiplantae > Streptophyta > Magnoliopsida > Lamiales > Linderniaceae > Craterostigma > Craterostigma plantagineum. The sequence goes on along the minus strand of JAPQWV010001199.1, from coordinate 80,466 downwards.
CAAAACTTTTTGGAATTATTAAGATTGACAGTTATATAGCTTTAACTTAGACAAATTCATATTCTAACATATATCATCGTAACCATGTCCAAAATAGTCATTTACTGAGTCTTCGACTAATCTAGATGAAATTAAACTATAGATGGGGAGGAAGGTTGCATTAACTTAATAAGAACATCTTTACAATATAATAAAAGGTTTTAGGTGATAACATCGGATAACGACGTCAGGGCACTTGAATTTATTCACGAGATACTATCAAATAAGCTCGTGCGTATTTGTATTTGTTCTCTGTATAACTCCATAAGTCATCCGATAATTGGATATTGCCCATCAAAAAAGGCGAGCTGAATTTGTTTATGTTATATATATTGCATGTGGTGGATTCCAATACTATAAAATTCTATGACGCAATTTCCTAGATCACGACAAAAGAGCTGATGGGGACACATAACCAATACTTACATGTGGCTTTTTAACTAAAATAAAGCGAATTGAATAAAAATGATTTAAAATAGGGTTGATCCGCTCCAAATTAATAAAATCGAGCGAAACGCCGCTAATGGCCGCGACGTCGCGCCCATTAAGCGCGACCGGGCTCAATCGGGCTTTAACTCGGCCCGTTATTTTGAAAAGATAAATTGGCCGACTTTCGGCCCAATTAAACGGTCGTCGCGGCTAATGGACGCGTCGTCGCGCTTAATGCCCGCGACGACACGATGTTTAAAGCCGCACCTCCTCTTTCTTTCCCCCATTTTCCTCTCTCTCCCATCGATTCTTCTGGCGAATTCTTGGGCGATTGTTGCGCGATTTCAAAGAGTGATAGATCCGTCATTCCTCGTCATTGTCGATTAAGCTTCGTTTGGTATGGAACTCTAATTTCTTGTTTTATGTTTCATTAGATTTCGTCGAATTCTTGCGTTTATGTTTGTGTTTTTGGTATGATTTGTGCTCTAGAAATTATGGGTTGCGATCTTATGTTGGTATAACACATTAATTTTAGATAATTAGTTCGATTTAGAATTTTCCCTAATTTACAAACCTAATTTGAAATTAGGGTTTCTAGGTTATTTGATTCGATTGTTAGTACATGAGTCAAATTATGTGTTTGTTTATTATTATTGTTGCGATATTGACTTTGAAACGCTAATTTAGGATGGATACGTACGAATACTACGTTCCGATCGACAGATCACTTCTGATATTCCAGGATAGTCATCGTTGTAACGATGTACTATCAATGCTGATGGTGCCCTCGACACGCCTTGACCGTTAGGGGTTTGGAGAGTGTAGTCTGGGGTAAGCTTTCACGACCGGTGCGGTTGCACGGTCGTATTCTGGAGAGGTTGCATGCCATGTCCTTCTACGGCGTGTATAGTTGTGGATCTCAGAAGTTAGATCCACACTTGATCACGGCCCTCGTAGAGGGTGGAGGAAGGAGACGCATACGTTCCACTTGCCTGTGGGTGAGGCCACCGTCACTCTTGAGGACGTCGGTGTGCTGTGGGGACTCCCCGTTGATGGTCACTCGGTCAGTGGTGTTATCCAGCACAGGACGCAGGATCAGTGGCTCGATTACTTGGAGGAGCTGACTGGTTACAGGCCTGCTGTGGGGGCGTACACCGGGACGAAGGTGTCGCTGAGGAAATTTGCAGATGGCTAGAAGCCAACGAGACGATGATCAAAGCTCAGATTATGAGGTCGATCAGCGGGCACGTGCATATGCGCTATTACTCATGGGATCGGTTTTGTTCCCGACTCCAGCGGCAGCTCGACGTCCATGACCTTACTCCCGTTGCTCGAAGACATAGACGCCGTGCACACGTACAGTTGGGGTAGTGCCATGCTGGCTTTCTTGTACAGAGAGCTATGTACTTCGTGTCAGCGTCAGAAGATGAACATAGGTGGAGCTCTACGGTTGCTTCAGGTGCGTTAGTTTGTGTAATTGAATTGTCTTGAGGTGTATACATACTAATTTAAATTTTGTGTAGGTATGGGCATGGTTCGTATATTACCCGTGCAGCCCGTTATTATCGTCCGCGAGTGAGGATGATGCCCACCGAAGAAGATGGAATTCAGTTGCCCATGCCGCCACATGCTGCGAGGTAGTATATTTTTATTAAAATATTTAATAGATATTTCTTGAATGTTAAAAGTATTTATTTTTATTTTTATATATTTATATTTGAATATTTATATTTTTTCATTTCAGGTGGAATGCGCTTTTCGATCATACGACATCGACGCACTCGAATTTGCGTGCGATTCGTGAGTCGATCGATAGCATGTCTTGGGAGCAGTTCGTCTGGGCACCCTACGACGATCAGGCACCAGAGATTATGGCGTTGAGAGCCGACTCTCGACCAGCGTGCGTTCGGTCGTCGTGTCCACTCATCTTCTATAACATCGTTGAGTGGCACTATCCCGATCGGGTGCTACGACAGTTCGGGCTGGTTCAGTCCGTCCCGCAACGTCCGAGACAGCTCGACGTGATCTTCATCGGCACAGTACACGTAACGTCGCCGGAAGGGATTGGAGGCATTCCACGAGCAGTACGAAGCATTATGGGTGTCTCGGTACGAGAGGATAGTTGGTGCGATGGAGATAGTTGGTGGTGCACAGTGCACTCCAGACTATTATCCATGGTTCTGGAGGGTCACCCGTCGTTACATCTCCGATCGACGATCCACATGAGCCGAGGATTTCAGATGGGAGATAGTGCATTTATCGACGTTATGGCTAGTTACATGTCCTTCTTTTTTTTTAATTTTATTTTGGACGTGTCATTTAAGACGTGAATTGTTACCACCTATTAGGCACAGCACGTCGATAGGGCCGAGGTGATATTTACAGGAGGAGATATGCAAGGGGGATTGGATATCATTCATCAGATGCAGGGTCTTTTCCTTGACAGACGACAGCGAAGACATATGTCGGTCGCTGATGTCCCTCGACATCCGCGAGTGTCCCGTCATCTTCGCGTGGTCGGACGCAGATCCCTGGCCATCGTCTTTCACGTGGTCGCACGTCACAGTACGGTCACGGTAGTTACTTTACACCGACGGGTTTTGGTGTCGCTTACGGCGATGCTGATGATGATGATGATGACGACGAAGCGACGCCTCCATATCAGCCATTTGTGCAGGAGTCACCGCCGCGACCCCAGCAGCGACGTCGTCGCCCTGAGCAGCCCAATCCTCCAGTTGACCGTGGCCATCTCCACAGGACCAGACGACCACGCAGATGTGGCACAGGAGGGCATTACATTCCTTAGTGTTGATTTCTGTATTTTTTTATCTAATTAGGAATTCGATTGTTAGCATGATGCGTTTCTGTGGTTATGTTTGCGAACTTTTTTTATGTGTCTTGCAATTTTTTAGCAGTTCATCGATGATATTATTCCAAATACTTAAACACACATATAGCATGACATAAAGAAACATGCGTACAAAGATGATGCCAAGCTGAAGGAAGTAGAGCGGATATTCAAGAGCAAGGGATACGGATAGTTATAGTTTGTATCAACTTCTCTTTGATATAAATGAAAACTGGTTTTCTGCTTCTAACTGGTATTCTGCTGCGGAGTTTTGTCAATCACCAAAAAGGGGGAAATTGCTAGTATCGGGTTAATAGTTTTGGTGTTGACATAATGACTGAACTGAGAAACCGGGGAGATCACTCTAAGGAGTAAAACGGTGCATTTATCTGACCAGTATTGACTAAACATGAGGAATTCTATTGTATACCGATTAAGAATACCGGTCATAGGCAAGACTTCAAAGAAAACGTCATGATGCACTGAACCGGATGGGACATACATGGAACACTCGAGACAAAAGCTTATCGAGACAAAAAGGAAATCTCAGGCATTCCATGCAAAGCTGCAAGTTTAGGGTGAAGCAGAGGTCAACTAGCACAAACAAGGAATAAAGCAGAGTAACAGGATAAACTGCAGCACAAACGGATAGACCCATTTTGGGAAAGTCAATTAATGCACTGTTCAGAGTGAAGAGTTTATCTCACAACGGTTTGAATTTCAAACCTCAAGTATAAAAGGAGAGATACAGGTTGAAGACACACACTTCACTATTCTACATCTTTGAAAAATCTCATCCTTCAAGCAAACATCGAACAGTTTCAAACACTGCGAAAGAGTGATAAAGCGAGAGCGAAGTCTAAAGATATAACTGTCATTGTTGTATGTTCTTTGTAACCAACGGACTGTAAAAAAAGCTATTGAAGTAGGTGGATTGTTGTAAATGACTGCCTAGGTGATTCACTATATTAGAGCTGAGTTCAGCTGTGGTAGGTTGTACTAAGTTGTATAACTGAAGGTCTAGTGAACCTTCCTTGCGAGGAAGAAGGGGAGACGTAGGAGATTTTAACTCCGAACTTCCAGAAACAAACCAGTCTCATATACACACATTTATTCATTTCTATATCGGTCACAGCATTCCGCATGTATACTGACTGGTCATTGTTGAACACTCGTCGTTATACAGCCAAACCGAAAAAGAGTTGAGCGTTTATTCACCCCCCCTCTAAACGCGTAAACCGATCCTAACAAGTGGCATCAGAGCCGGTTTGTTCAATCATCAAGCCGATAAAAATGAATACATCAAGCAAGTTGCCGATGTTCTCCCGGGAAAACTTCATGGAATGGAAAGTTCGCATGATGACTCATCTAGCGGCCCGGAACGAATATATGTGGACATCATTACAGATGGACCTCCAGAGCTAACAAAAATCAACCCGTTACACGCACAAAATACACAGCCACAAATGATTGCAAAGATAAAAAGTGAATGAACAGAGACTGACAAGAAACTGATGAATCTGGAAAACGTTGCCAAGGATATTCTGTTCAAGATACTGGATACCGGAACATTCAGGCAAGTGATGATGTGCAAGACCGCAAAGGAGGTTTGGACAAAACTCTGTCAAATCTGTGAAGGAAATGAGTCTACGAGAGAAACAAACTCATTGTTGCTATACAGAAGTACGATAGCGAAAAAATTAAACGGTAGAATCAATGAACGACTTTGAAGGCAGATTCATGAACATCATCAACAATCTCACAGCTCTTGGAAGGACGTTGGAAAACCGAGATATCGTCGTTAAAGTCATGAAGGCTCTTCCTCGTGAGTGGGATGTAAAGACCATGGCTATGAGAGAATCAAAGGATCTCAACAAGATACAAGTTCACGATCTATTTGCTGACCTCAAGGCCTATGAGTTTGAACGACAAACGAGAATGGAAGAAGCAGTTACAGAACAACCGGTCAAGGCACTCGTAGCCCCAGAAGCCTCAACTTAAAAAACATCTGAGGAACTGACCGATGAAGTCATGGCATTCTTTGTAAAGAGATTCGGCAAGTTCATGAAGAAAAGCTGAAGCAATACTTCAGAAGGTAAGAGTTTTACGAAAAATAAAACTGATAAGACTGATGCTTCTTGTTTTAAATGTGATAGGAAAGGACACTTTGCTATTGATTGTCGAGTCGCCAAGAAAGAAAAGGAGAAAACCGGTTCGAAGTCCAAGAAGTACAAAAAGGCCCTAGTAGCCAAAACCGGAAGGACCTGGGATGACTCTGACTCTGAAGAATCAGACAGCTATGAGTCAGAAACCAACAGTGACCAGGAAGCTCATGAGTGCCTTATGGCAAACATGATCGATGATGAGGTATGTGATTCTGTCTCAGATGATTTTACAAAGGAAGAGCTACTCCAAGCTCTTCAAGAAATGGCTGATGAATATCAGAAGCTATCCACTAGAATTAAGCAGAAAGACAAAGTCACACCGGTAGAACAAACCGGTAGTGATTTCAGTCAAACAGGGGCTTTGACTGAGGAAGTTAGGGAACCTAGGAACGAGATAGAGCAATTAAGGTCAGAAAACTCTAAGTTAAATACCATCATGAAGGCCTGGAACCAGTCCAAGAAGGTAGTAGAAAACATCCAGAGCAGCCTGAAAGATAACAATGACAGGACCAGACTAGGGTTTAAGGATACCGGATCAGATAAACCCTCAACGCAAGTAAAGAATACTGGTTGGGTCAAATTTATCTCAACTAGCTCTTCGCAAGCTAATAATATCGGCAAAATAACTAACCCCCCAGCTAGATTAGAAAAAGGATATCAACCTGATAGGAGATCTCCAAATGATGTTCCTTCTCGAAACAGACCGATGTCTAACAGGCATGAACATAGGGGAATCAGGGATATGACTATGACGCAAAAACTGGGGTAGACAACACCAGAGACCTAGATATGGAATGACTAGGTCTAGAAATATTAAATATCTTATAGACCCACGAACTGGACAGACTGTAAAAGTCTTTCAGATCTGGGTTCCTAGGAATCTAATCTATCCCGGACCCAAGTAAAACTGGGTACCAATATACGTATATATATATATATATTTCTTTCAGGGGTATATCAAGGAGCTAAACCGGTCGGTATGGTATCTGGACAGTGGATGCTGCCAACATATGACGGGAGACAAAGGACTGCTGAAGGAGCTTAGGTCACATACCAGACAACAATAACCTTTGGAGATAATGGTAAAGGTAAAACTATAGGGAAGGGAGTAATTATTCACAAAAATCTTATTCTGAGGGATGTACATCTAGCACAAAACCTTTCATTATAACTTAATAAGTGTTAGTCAGTTATGTAGAAATAATTTTCTAATATCCTTCGAGAAAGACAAGTGCTTTGTCAAGGATAAAGCGGAATGCATACTAATAACCAGTCAGTTTAATAAAGCTTTTCAAAAGAATAGAAAATGAACAAAATGGTAGCATAAATCGGATACGTAGTGACCGAGGTACTGAATTTGTGAATGTCACGCTAACCGAATTCTTGAGAACCATGGTATACGCCATGGGTTATCTGCCGCTAGGACATCACATCAGAATGGAGTCGCTGAAAGGAGAAACAGAACTCTCAAGGAAGCAGCCAGAACAATGCTGGCAGATGCAGACATTCCTATAAGTTCTGGGCAGAAGCAACCAATACCGCGTGCTACACACAAAACCGGTCCATGATTTGCAAGAAACAGAGCAAAACACCTTACGAAGTATGGACTGGAAATGCTCCCTCAATCGGCTACTTCAGGATCTTTGGGAGCAAGTGTTTCATTCACAACAATGGGAAAAATCAACTCTCAGCCTTCGACACAAGGGCGGAAAAAGATTTTCTTGGTTACTCCTCAGTCAGCAAAGCTTACCGGGTCTTTAACACCAAAACTCTGTCCATTGAAGAATCAGCACATGTTGTTTTTGAAGAATCAAAAACTGATGATCAAACTCCCAGTAACATCAATCGTCTAAGCAGTCAACTGGAAAATTCACATCTTGAAGACGAAAGTGATGAAGAACGGGATCAGCCAGTCTTAGAACTCACTGAGATACCTATTGCAGAAGCAAATGGTGCTCCAAACGGAACACAGAAATATCGGTGGAACCAATCAGTCCATACAATACCGCCACGAAACTGTTCCAGAAAATGAAACCGATACCAGTACTCAAGAGATACCGGAGGAATCCGCTGCGGGGGAACGCATCAAATGGAAACCGAACGAAGCTGAATCACCCCAGGAACTAATCATAGGAGACCCTGCCGCACCTATGAAAACAAGGCGGCAGACTAACCCAAATCTATTCAGCCATGCCTTTATATCACATATTCAACCAACAAAGGTGGATGAAGCACTTAAGGATGACAACTGGATAGAAGCTATGCAAGAGGAACTGAACCAGTTTGAGCGAAATCAAGTTTGGACTCTAGTTCCTAGGCCAACTCAAACCGTAATTGGTACAAAATGGGTATTCAAGAACAAGCTCAATGAGGATGGACTTGTCACTAGAAATAAGGCAAGGCTGTTTGCGCAAGGGTACAGACAGGAAGAAGGAATGACTATGATGAGACTTTCGCACCAGTGGCAAGACTTGAAGTCATACGGATTTTCTTGGCATATGCAACTCACAAGGACTTCAAGGTATATCAAATGGATGTCAAGAGTGCTTTTCTGAACGGTACAATTTCTGAGGAAGTGTACGTGCTCAACCACCCGGTTTCGAAAGTCATGAGTATCCTAACCACGTCTACCGGTTAAAGAAAGCTCTCTATGGACTGAAGCAAGCCCCAAGAGCTTGATTCACGAAGGGCGAGCATCTACTGATCGTCAGATTTATGTCGATGACATCATTTATGGATCAACTAATCCAAGTTGTGCAAGCGTTTTTCTATAAATGATGCAAGATCAGTTTGAGATGAGTATGATGGGAGAGCTTACATTCTTTTTGGGACTTCAAGTAAGGCAAATGGAGCAGGGTATATTCATAAATCAAGCCAAATATACAAAGGAGTTGCTCATGAAGTTCGGTATGGAAAACTGTTCTCAAGCCACAACTCATATGAGTTCATCAATCAAACTGGATAAAGATGAAAAAGGAGTCTCAATAGACGTCACCAAATACCGGGTGCTGATTGGATCATTGCTTTATCTTACTGCCAGTAGACCGGATATTATGTACATTGTCTGTCTGTGCGCTCGGTTCCAGTCCGATCCTAAAGAAAGTCACTTCTCTGCTGCAAAGCGCATCTTGAAGTATCTCAAAGGAACCATAAACGTTGGCCTATGGTATCCCAAAGACTCAAACTTGTCACTACATGGATACACTGATGCTGACTATGCAGGTTGTGAAATCGACCGACGAAGCACCAGTGGAACATGTCAGTTTCTCGGTGACCGGTTAATCTCTTGGTTTAGCAAGAAACAAACCTCAATAGCCACGTCCACAGCTGAAGCAAAAGTACTTGGCAGCTGGAAGTTGTTGCTCACAGATCCTATGGATACAGCATCAACTGGAGGATTATGGGATCAAAGAAACCAATACCCCAATCTTCTCTGACAATACAAGTGCAATTACCATTACGCAGAATCCGGTATTTCACTCAAGGACGAAGCACATTGAGATAAGACACCACTTCATACGCGATCATGTGCTGAAGAAGAATGTGTGCCTGGAACACATCTCAACGGTCTGCAAGTCGCCGACATCCTGACCAAGCCGCTACCAGAAGCTAAGTTCCTTTACTTTTGAAATGCCTTAGGTCTATTAGACTTATCCTAAGAAACCTAAGCATAGAGTCAGGGGAAGATTGTTATATCAAATTAATTGATATAATTGGTACCTAGACACTATAACAATTTGTGCAAATTGATGATCGTCGATAGCCTCTTTCATTTCTCAAAACACTTCTTCTTACTGGTCAAAATCATAAGCCCCTATCAGTTTCATCTAAAACTGACTCTTGCCAAAAATATACCTATAAAATTCGAAATTTTCGGTTTCTCTCAAATCGGTTTGTCTTCTTCATAAAACCGGGTATAATATATATATATATATAATAATAATAATGAACCGGTATTGATACCGAAATAGCACCTTGACCAGTGACTAACCGAAATCGTTCTTATTTAATATACGTCATCAATTGCACACATTTTGGTATAGTACTTTTGCAGGAAGACTGACAACAGGTACTATACTACACGGCAGAGATATGATACTGCAGTCTATGAGAGAGAGGAAAGCTAAGCGACAAGACGTCTTGTGCATTTAATGCAAAGACACGCTTTATCCCGCTAAAAGACTTAATTTAGAGATCAATTGAAGAAACCTCATCATTATCCTTCTCTCACAAGCCAAATCGTCTCCGTCTCTCCCAAATCTCTTCAAACTTTCCGCAGAAACCCTTCCTTACTCACAGAAAAATGGCACCAGTACACAACGACCTCACAAGAACGGCGCTTCAGATCTACTTCGCTAACAGCATGGAAACCGAACATGACAGTTTTCGCCCCATCCTGAAGCCCTAATTGCAACGGTCTTCAGACGTTTCTTCATTGCTCCAACGCGTACTACCCAGATATCTTGCACCAGTTCTTTGACACTGTTCTCGTTGTTGGAGAACATCTACAGTGTAAAATCAACGGACATCAAATCGACATCACGGAGGATTACTTTGCAGGGCACTTCATCTGCCAACTTCTGAAGCAACTTCTCTCAGCGTTCCAGATGATGTAAAGGAACGACTCAAGCCCTCGATGTCACTAACAGGGACATCATTTAAAGACTCGGATAAGAGGGTAGTTCTGAAACCAGAATATCGATTGCTCCACGACGTAGTGGCCAAGGCAGTATTGGGCAAGGCTGGGTCGTTCGATATGCTCACAAGTGACAAGGTTCAGGCTATGGTGGCCATCTTGACAAGGATGAAGATTAACTGGTCCTCAGTTCTCTTCACTATATTAAAGGGAGTATTGCTCATCCGTAACCGGCAGTTCAAGAACTTCGCTCCTCAATTCTCCTTCCTTCTCAAGCACAAGATTGCTGATGTAGGACCCATCCAGACACTGGGCTTTGCTCAGATAATCTCGGCCGATATCATCCGTCAGATGGTAAGTGCCGCCTCACCAACAAAGAAACCCACAAAACGCAAGGCTACTGATGATCTGGCTGTCACCCAGCAACCAAGAAGCCATCTACTGACCATCCTACAGTTGCAACGAAGAAGGATACAACTGACAAACAGATCTCTTCAAACCAACCAAGAAGAAACTAGTTTTGGCACCTTCTTCCTCTTCTGAAGACACTCAGCCACTCCAGAAGGTTTTCACTAAGCCAAGGAGTCTGGCGCCTAAAAAGAAGGCAAAGACCGGATCAGTCCCTTCACAGGAAACGACTCACTCTACACAACCTCTACAGTCGGTTTCTACTGTTGCACCAACCATCAATGTCTCTCCAACTATAGAGACAACTGTTTGGTGACCAGGACTGCTCCATCACCAGGCGGAGTGGTAATTTGCGAACCGGTTCGCACACCGTCGTCTGACAAAGGAAAGGGCAAAGCTATCGCTATCCTGACGTCCCTGAGTCTGTCAATGAAACGGCATGGAAACTCATCAGAGAGGAGATTGATGAGAACATTGCAGCAGACCTCCAGGCCTTTGATGACTGGCTCGACTTACGGTTTACTCCGTTCAGTCACAAGCTCTGGAAGTCCAAGGGTTTCTCTGACGGACTCAAACAGGCTAGACAAACTGAAAACAAATTCATCAAGATGTTGGGCATTGAGTCTATCGGGAGCCTACTGATGCTAGGAGCTGTACCGTTTTGTCTCGAAATGCTCAGTTGCAAAATTACATTGAGCAGCGCAGGGCGACTTCCAACCTGAAGGACGTGATGCAGTTCACGAACTTCAAATCCTCACCAGGCTGGAGGCGGAAATACAGAGCCTACAAGCTTACTACGCCACAGTTTGGGCGAAATTCCAGCCTGAGGTTTCTTCTTCCTCTGCTGCTCTCTGCTCACCAACGGCATCAACGTCTCCTCCATCTGAAACCATGCCAGAAACTTCCACTATGACCACTGCTTTGGTCATCGCGCCCCTGCCTACATCCTCAGCTCAAGCTGACGAGGACTCTCTCCAACTGATAACCAGACCAGTTGTTCTTTCAACATCGGAACCGGTTTCATTAATACCGGCTCCATCGTCCCTACCTGAGGACCGATGTTTTCCCGTCAACCCATCCCAGGACTCTTCAGACATTTATCGGTACCCTGGCAGATACCGACTCAGATTCCGTTCTGCTTAGCGCCGCCTCCTCAGATGACAGATCTTCCTCAAACTCCTCTACTTCTCACCCACGGTGAAACAACTATGGAGGATACGCCACCTTCAACCCAAGTTGCTACTGAGAATCTTCGAGCTGTCTCAGTCACTATGCAGACCCCCAACCGGTGGAGGTCCAATCTGAACAGGAAAACCGGTGGACAAAGGACCTCAGTCTCTGCTATCGCAACTGAGTCTACTGTTGTCTCCACTTATCCGCAACGGTACAAATCAGACTTTTGCTCTTCGCAGTCAGGCACTCAGTCGTCTCAGAAACCAGCGAATCTTCTTCAACCACACCGATCCCAGTTGATATCATGGGCTCAACCAGGGAGGTCTCGCTGGTTAAAAAAGTCTTACCTCACGATGTCTGTTCTCAGCAAGACTTTTAATAGTGATCGGCAGAACACTAACGACCGGTTCAATGCTCTCGAGGAGACTCTTAATAGTGACCGAGCAAACACGAATGGAAGGCTTACTGCCCTCAAGGAAGATATCACCGGATTACGCTCGGATATCTGTGCAGATCTAGAGGTCATCAAAGCTCAGTTGACTAGTCTGACTCGACTGATCATCCCCGGTGTTGCCAAAAGGGGGAAGGTACTGACAGCAGAAACAAGCAGACTCCCAGCTCGAGCTCATCTGAGCCGCGGAAGTTTATCTCGAGACTATATGTCAAAAACCAGTGATCCAAAACGAGCTGCAATTGAAGCTGCACTTAAACCGGACGAAGCTTTGAAGGAACAGACTTCAGCTATACTAGTCAGCGAAACCGGTCCAGTTAAAGTGCAGTATGATAGCAGCGGTTTACGGCATCTGGCCTGCAATCTCACAACAGAGCAGCTGGCTGACCTTACGAGATTGCATGACATAAAGAAACATGCGTACAAAGATGATGCCAAGCTGAAGGAAGTAGAGTGGATATTCAAGAGCAAGGGATACGGATAGTTATAGTTTGTATCAACTTCTCTTTGATATAAATGAAAACTGGTTTTCTGCTTCTAACTGGTATTCTGCTGCGGAGTTTTGTCAATCACCAAAAAGGGGGAAATTGCTAGTATCGAATTAATAGTTTTGGTGCTGACATAATGACTAAACTTGAGAAACCGGGGAGATCACTCTAAGGAGTAAAACGGTGCATTTATCTGACCAGTATTGACTAAACATGAGGAATTCTATTGTATACCGATTAAGAATACCGGTCATAGGCAAGACTTCAAAGAAAACGTCATGATGCACTGAACCGGATGGGACATACATGGAACACTCGAGACAAAAGCTTATCGAGACAAAAAGGAAATCTCAGGCATTCAATGCAAAGCTGCAAGTTTAGGGGTGAAGCAGAGGTCAACTAGCACAAACAAGGAATAAAGCAGAGTAACAGGATAAACTGCAGCACAAAACCGGACAAACCCATTTTGGGAAAGTCAATTAATGCACTGTTCAGAGTGAAGAGTTTATCTCACAACGGTTTGAATTTCAAACCTCAAATATAAAAGGAGAGATACAGGTTGAAGACACACACTTCACCATTCTACATCTTTGAAAAATCTCATCCTTCAAGCAAACATCGAACAGTTTCAATCACTGCGAAAGAGTGATAAAGCGAGAGTGAAGTCTAAAGATATAACTGTCATTGTTGTATGTTCTTTGTATCCAACGGACTGTAAAAAGTTGTTGAAGTAGGTGGATTGTTGTAAACGGACTGCCTAGGTGATTCACTATATTAGAGTTGAGTTCAGCTGTGGTAGGTTGTACTAAGTTGTATAACTGAAGGTCTAGTGAACCTTCATTGCGAGGAAGAAGGGGAGACGTAGGAGATTTTAACTCCGAACTTCCAGAAACACAAACCAGTCTCACACACACACATTTATTCATTTCTAAATCGGTCACAATCATGAGTACAGCATTCCGCATTTATACTGACTGGTCATTGATTGAACACGCGTCACTATACAGCCAAACCGAAAAAGAGTTGAGCATTTATTCACCCTCCTCTAAAACGCGTAAACCGATCCTAACAACAACGAGGATTGAAGCAATGGAACTCCGATGTCTTGATGAAGATACCTATAATGATGATTAGAAAAACTTCACCCGAAAAACCTTAGAATAAAGTGTTTTCACGATAAATGAAGATACCTTAAGAAAAGTTGAATCACTGCTAATCCAACCTCTTGAGGAACAAGAATATAAAAAGTCGTTGAGACATTAATTAGCGCATGACCCAAATGTCATATTGAATACTTTTTGTGAAAAAATTAGGGTTCCCACTGATGCTAATTATCATTCAACAGATGATGCTCGTAATATTTATCATTTCCATTCCAAAAAAAAAAAAAATATATCATTAACAGTTTAACACAATATAGCCCAACAAAGCAAGCTAGTAATTTAATTATTTATACATCAAACACAAATGGCTGACTCCAGAAACTATCTAATTCATCCGCTGCATTATCGAACAAGGAGTCCAAACAATTAGCAGCAGCAGATTCTTCGTCACTCCCTTCCCTCATCAAGTTAAGAAACCCTTCTTCCACAGAATAGTAATCCTGTAAAATCTCAACCGTTGAAATATGTCTGACATCTGATCCATCGTCAAGCAAGTGGTTCGTCTCCCCGGACGATGATTCGATATTCATCGAGTTATTATTAAGCGATGCTGCTTCTGTATTAGAACGATCAAGTATCTGTAAGCTTGCCTTTTGTTGTTCTTCAGAGATGGATGAGCTTGATGACTCAAAGATGTAAATGGCCTCATCGAAATTTTGTCGTTTTATTAGTCGTCGAGCTTTTCATCTTCTTCTTCTTCGCCTTATATGATGCAGTAGAAGGCCGCACTCTTATCATTGATCTGTTCCTTGTGCCAAAGTGCGTGTGCCAATATTTTTTATTTCATTATCAGTTCTTCCAGGGAGTTGAGCAGCTATTGCCGACCATCTAGATTGGATCATTAGAATATATTATTAAAGAACATAGCACCAAGTCATAATTTATTAAGTTAACATTATTGTTTTATTTATATACAATTAAATTTTTTGTGTATCATACTTGTTCCCAAGTTCACCGTGTAGTTTCTTGATTAGCTCGTGTTCTTGCTCGTTGATATTCCCATGTTTCAGTCCAGGTTTAAGGTAATTATACCATCGCAACCTGCAACTCTTCCCACATCTTGAAAGTCCTATCAGTCAAACAAACAAATCATAAGTATATATATACATATATATACATATATATATATATATATATATATCAGATAATCTTGAACATTGTTAATTATGATCAGAGATTGAGTTCTTGCAAAGCTGTATGCAAGCCACCACATACAACTTAAACACTTCAACGATATTAAATTGGAAATTCATACTAAAACCACTTGTGAGTCGGACATATATATGCTTAGTTTCTGGATCTGAGATTAAAAATTCGTAACACTGATAATGATATGTTCTTCGTCCCGGGGAAGAGAGAGTATATGGCTCTTTCCGACAGCAATAGATATAACAACTATGAAAAACCTCATCCTTTCTTTTGAAAAAGGTTTTCAACTTGCCACAACAAAGGTCATCAAGTAATAATAAGTAATATTTCTCAAGTATGTATGTATACCTGCAAACTTTGGAAGCAATTCCAGTTCCAATGGCCATACTTGAGGACATAGTCTTTCAACTTTTTGTCTTCTTCTTCACTCCACGCACCTCTCATGAGTCCATGTTCGTCCACAAAAGGTGATCTAACCATTTCTTCTTTACCGATCCTTTAGGTAAGAATGACTAAAGAGGGTTTTATATTTTAGTCTATGCTTTATTTTGGCATGAGAGTGAATGCTAGGCAGTGCTGTGCAGATCTAAGGAATCCCATCTCTTCTTGTAGGTAGTAGATATATACAAACAACAAGATTATTATACAAGGTGCATTTATTGTCAATGGGAAAGGTAAAACTTTTTTTTTTAGGTTATAGATTATAAAATAATGAAAGTGGAAATTAGTTTAGGAAAACCCCACGAAAGAAGGTCGAATTTATTATATTTATTCTTATTTTCCATGTGATTGATTAAGTGTAAACAATATTTTAAAGGGATGGATGGACCACGGAGATGACATTTTTTGGCAATAAAGAAATTGTTTTGATTATTTCATAGACTCGTAATAAGTGTTGCGATGGGCTCCGGGCGGTCGTAGCATGGAGCCTAACCCGAGCTTTAAGTTGAGCATTTTTTTCAAGAAAGTAAAACTAAATATTATATATTGACAAAAAATTTTTACGTCTCATCCTACACAACCCTTTTCCCTTTATCCGAACGGGTGTAAGAACTCATCGAAGTTTTTCCTTTACTTCAGAAAGCTCTACCAACGCTTTCTATAACTGCTCCTGCAAATGAATATTCTGAGAAGGCACATAACTCGTTTGATAAGAAAGGTGGCAAATGTAATTTTGTTTTTGATATCATTATATTTTTATTTATTTTCGACTGGAAGTCCATTGAAATTTTTTCGAAATATAATTAGTTAGTGTAACATGATTAGATGAACGTTTGTGTTTGGTTTCATATATATCCAAAAGGAATCATTATATTTTTAATGTTATACATCATACTTCACATATTTTCTGTTTTGATCAGTATAATGTTAGGACAAAACTTCTTGGAATTATTAAGATTATAACATTCATGATAGCTTTAACTTGTAGACAAATTCATTATTCTAACATATCATCGTAACCATGTCCAAAATAATAATTCCCAGAACCCTCGACCAATCAATCGAGTATGAGTCGCTTACTAGATTTACACATGAAATTAAGCTATAGGTGGGGCGGCAAGTTGCATTAACTTAATTATATAAGAGCATCTTTACAATATATTAAATGTTTTAGGTGATACATCTCGGATAACAACATCAAGATAGATGGGCACTGTAATTTTTTCACGAGATACTTATCAATAAGCCTCGTGCGTATTTGTCCTTTGAATAACTCCAAGGTCATCCGTTATTTGGATATTTTGCCCACGAAAAAAGGCGAGCTATATTGGTTTTATATACGTACATATATCTTAAGGCATGTGGGAGATAATAATATTCTATGACGCAATTATTTAGAGAGATGAAGACAAAGTGTCCATATAATAATTAATACTGTAATTATGTATACAGATCATAATACATTCTTAATTTCTTCAGAACAGATAAATAAAACAGTGGTCGTTGGGCCGGCCGGTTCCATAGTTCCGGGCCGAAAAAACAGGCTTCGATTCCATTCAATAGAGAAACAAAGTTGTTGATTTTCTAAAAATCAACAATTAAAATTCCAGATAATACAATTCATATAATTAAATAAAAGCAATTTATTTAGTTATATTAAAAATATTTTCATAATTTATTATTCGGGTTAAATGCATTGATAAATGAGTTGATTTCGTTGATTTCGTGTTGAAAATCTGAATCCTAACTTGACCCACTTAATAATCGGGTTGGGCGGGTTTAATAACCGGGTTGGAGTCGGTTTTCAGAAATGGTTTGTTCAGTATCTGCATTATCCGTTCTGAAAATGCTTTGAAATTCGGCTATATTTCTCTTTGCGCTACGTCTAACTTGGTAAACTGGCGCCTTCAGGTTTACTGGATTTACAGGTTAGCTGCCGAGAAGCAACCACAGAGGTTGAAGAGGCACTAGAAAATTAAGGAGGAGGCATTGTAGTAGTTAATCAGGTTGGCGTATGATTGAGTTCTTCATTTGTGGCTTTGAAAGGGTTATTACGAGTTTCTCTGAATCCTTGCTGTGCTTGACTTGAAGAGATGAATTCGCAGTGATGAATTAGTTATGAATTGGGGATGGCTCTTCAGTGCGTCAATGTAACGAACAGGTTGTGGGCTCAATCCCAAAGGCCAGTTTTGGGAAGCCTGTTTCGCTGTGTGAGCATATCGTACGAATCTTTTATTCTCAGTTCGTCAGCTTCGCCTTCATCTATAGATGAGAGCTGCAGTGATTTTATTCCATGGCTGAATAGAAAAGCTGGTTTAGCAATTTCCTCATCTCTTTTCATCGGAAAATCCTCCAATGGGAGGGGATTGTTCGCTTCTAAGAATATTCAGTACGGTGAAACCTTGCTGAAGGTTCCCTATTGTGTCCAACTCGCCCCAGATAATCTCCCTCAAGAAATAACATCATTACTAGGAAATAAAGTTGGTAGCATTGCTAAAGTTGCTTTGCTTATTCTTCTTGAGAAAAACTGGGAGAGAGATCTGAATGGGCACCTTATATTAGTCGACTTCCTTCGTTCGAGGACTTGCATCACACTATATTCTGGAATCAGAAAGAATTGGGGATGATACGCTCGAGTGGTTTATATCAAGAAACTCTGAAGCAAAAGGCACAGATCAAAGCAGACTTCGAAGCTGTTAAAGTGGCCTGCGATCGTTTCTGTGATTACTTTTGGAACCATCACACCTCAGGAATTTGCGTATGCTCATGGATTGGTGACATCCCGGGCATGGGAGAGCTCAAGGGGTGTTTCACTGATTCCTTTCGCAGATTTTCTTAACCACGATGGAACTTCAGATTCATGCGTTTTGAGCGATGAAAGCCAGCGTGTCTCGGAGGTTATAGCTGACCATGATTTTGCTCCCGGCGAAGAAGTCTTGATAAGATACGGAAGGTTTTCCAACGCCAGGCTTCTGCTAGATTTCGGTTTTACTGTGTCTCAGCCACGAAACCGTTACGATGAGGTTCTGATAAAGCTCGATATACCCGAAGATGATGATCTCCGCAAGGAGAAGTTGAAAATCATTGATCGGTACAGAACTAGGAGCTCAAAGGATGTGAACGAGTTTATTACAACTTCGTCTAGTTCTTTTACAATCAAGAAAGTATAGTCGCAATAGTAAGAAGGGCAAGGGAATCCACAATCTCTCCGTGCATTTGCCCGCGTACTAACGTGCAAATCCCTGCAAGAATTGGATGATTTGGCGAGCGAAGCTGAACGAAGAGATGGTCGGCTTGCTAGGGTTCCTTTGAAGGACAATAGCAGGGAAGTCTCAGCGCACCAGCTGTTGATCGACAGAATATCGAAGTTGATGGAAAACATAGTAAAAGCCTCGAGTTGATTGAAGGTGGTGATGTTGTAAGGAGGAGACTGGCTCACGATCTCCTTACGGGCGAGTTTTGTGTCATGGAATCTGCTTTCGAATGGCTGAAGAGATACTGTTCGACTCTACGTGAAGAGGATCATATTCGCTAACAGTATGTGATTCTCCTTTTTCATCTCTTTAGTTGTCTTTCCATTGATTTATTAGTAGATGTTGATTCGTGTTTCTTGCTTGCAAGTCAAAAGCTGATGAAACTTGTTGTCTGAATGTGCTCTTAAGAGGATCACAATATCGTAAACACTTTGGCTTCTGTGGTAATGAGAATCTTCATACCAAAAAAGAAAATAAAATAAGGAGGCTGCCATGTATAATTCTCTTGGCTTGTTTAGGTTCGAACTATATGAAACGAATTACCGTTAAGAATACTCCGTTGGTTAAAGGTAAGCAATTTACTTGCTTACAAATTGTATTAAATAATACGTAGGCTCTGCTCTGCTCGAGTCAAAAATAATCTGTGGTAAAAGATTTGATATTGGGTATGTTTGTGTTAATCAACTGTGTATTTTACTTTTTCAATCAAATATCTATTCGACGCTTTATCTTTGCTGCTGCTTTAGACAACAATCATCTATCAAATCATGGTGGAATTTCTTGTCTTATTTTGGATCATCGAAGGTTTTGTCTGTCTGACATTGAATGGTGTTGAAGTTGATGTTTCGAGCAGAGGACAAAAAAGTGTGACCGTTGTGAGTGATGGGATGTGTAATATTTCCAACTGCAGCTTTGAAAAATAATGTGTCAAAAAATATAATGGCAAGACATCTGTTTTATTTCGACCAATATGGACACTCGAAAAAAGTGGAAACAATTCATTATTAAAGGAGACGGAGGGAATAACAAATAATGCTGTTGTTATCTTCATTAATCACCACAAACTTTTAATATTACAACTTTTCCCCGTCATTATATTTAGTAAAACTAATTGTTAATAGTTATACTTTTAATGAATTTTTTTATATAATTATTAATAAAATGTTATCGATGGCATGAGCTTTTATTATTTTTTTTTACATGCTTTATTATTATTTTTTTGCTTGAGAATTGATCTTGAAAAGTAACAAACAAACTCAAAATAACAAAAAACGTAATAATCCTTATAATATTCATATATGCTTACTTAATAAAATTAATTTCTATAAAAAGAATTCACAATGAAATGTCATTATCTTCACTTGATGTTTTTTTGCGAGAGTTTCGGTCTTACATTGATATCATCGTACTCTTTATGTACTACTTTTTCTCTTTGGACATAAATAAGAACCATATGCAAAAAATGGCTTATGCAATATCCTTGTGAGGTAGGCGACAAGCCCCTCTATATTTTGATAACTTGTACAATTGAAGACTGGACAGTCAGTGAGACTGGAAATTCAATTTTTTCTTAATTATATATATAATTTATGGTCAAAAGTATATTATTAATATTTATATTACTAATTTGCGATAATGATGGTGAAAAGTTATAGTCAAATGTTTTGTGGTGAAAATAAAAATAGAAAAAGCTAAAATAGTGAAACCACATGCACTTCATTTCTCAACCGTACAATTGGAATCATAGCGTGAATCCAACGGTTGGGAGGGAATTACGAAAATAGTGTTATTTTGAGAATCAAATTACAAAACTAGTTGAATGACTATCACAAAACTAATCAACTTTTAAAATTCTAACTATCATTAATTTCATTTCTACCACAAAAATATGTAAAAACTACAAAACTTCACATCTCAAACTAACATAAAACTTGTTAATAATTATATTTTACCAAACTCATTTTTTACCAAACTCATTTTAATTTTTTTATCCAAATATATTAATTAAGAAATAACTAAAATGAAAATAAACTAACTTACACGAGTCCATTAAATAAAATAATAATTATTATTAAAAACATGCTTTTACTAGTTTTATTAGTTACTTAAATCAACGAAAACTGAAAAATCGAACAATCTCACAGTTACTTGGACAACGAGTGTCTTGTTCCTCGTAAACCATACCGTCCCCCCATCATGCCAGTCATGTATATTATTATTATTAGTATTATTTAGTAATTTTCTCTATTTTTTTAGGTTTGCAAGTATTTGAAAGTTCAGTTGTTATGTTCCAAATGATTTTAAATTGAAATTTGGAGATAACATATTCTGGTTTAAATTTTCATTAAAGGGATTATGATGGAAGCCTTCTTTCATTTGGTACACAATCCTTACTTACGTAAAAGACAAAAATTGGACGTAATCGAACAGGATTAATTTAGAAAAAAAATAGATCGAAAGCTCACAAGAAACGTTCAAGGGTAATGGTCATAGTAGTCAAATCTTTCCGTCAAATTTTTTGGCGAATGAATTGTGGTGACTTATATAATTATTATTGATTATGTTTACTAACTTAAACTAATAACTGTAAAAATATTGTAATTTTAAAAATTTTTGTGGTGAAAAATAAAAAGAGTAATAGTTAAAATTAAAAATTTTATTAGTTTTGTAATATTTTAAAAGCCCAACTAGTTTTGTAAATCAGAATAACACTATTTACGTTATTATCTCGACGGCGGGGGCTCGCCGCCGGGCGACCTCTTCAACCTCCGAGGATTGTGCTGAGTGCAGTGTAATGTTTTCTGGGATGATCTATTTTTAACATCAATGTATTTATAATTTTTTTAAGTACAAGAAGTCGGCAGTTCTTGAGCTGAGCCCTCTTTCGACTATGAATTTCAGTCAGCAGTTGTTGTACCGACGATCTTACACTGCCTAAGGTTTCGTCATCGCATCACCCAACGTCAAATCCACCAAATCCAAGCTCAGATCATCCTCAACAATCTCACACACAACACCACCGTCGCCCACCATCTCGTCGGCGCTTGCCATTCCTTAGCATCCTCAGCTCCGCCGCCTTCCCACTCTACATAAACCATCATAAAACGGCCCCACACCTTCACTTGCAACGTTCTACTCAGAGCCTTCACCCACTCCCAAACGCCTCGGAAAGCTCTGCTAACCTACTCTTACATGCACAAGAACTCAGTTCCAATGAATAACTACACTTTCCCTTTCCTTCTAAAAGTGGCGGCGGATCTTAAGCTGTCCGAGGAAGGTTTAATGCCCATTCTCAGGTGATGAAGATGGGATTCTTAAATGATGTCTACGTGGGCAACGGCTTGTTGAATCTGTATTCTTCGATTGGGGACATGGGTTCTTGCGGGAAGGTGTTCGAGGAAATGCCCGTGAGAGACGTCGTGTCTTGGACCGTTGTGATTGTGGGCTATAAGGATATCGGGGACTTCGACAATGCCTTGATTGCTTTCGAGAGGATGAGGGAAGATGGAATCGTGCCTAACGAGGTCAGCGCGGTGAACATTCTAGCAGTTTGCGCTGGCTGTGGGGCGTTGGAGTATGGCGTTTGGGTCCACGAATACGTCAAGAATCGCGGTTGGGAGTTGGACGTAATTCTAGGCACAGCGTTGATTGACATGTACGGTTCTTGTGGGTGCATTGAGGAGGGCATCCGTTTATTTGATGAAATCAAAGAAACGAACACATTCACGTGGAACGCAGTCATCAAGGGATTGGCACTGTCCAAGAAGGGTAAAAGAGCCGTCGAGTGGTTCTTTAGGATGGAGAAAGAAGGTTTTCGAGCAGATGAGGTGACTATCGTTTCGGTACTCAGCGCCTGCGTCCATTCGGGATTGGTTCACATGGGCAGATCGATCTTTTCCATGGTGAAAGATGAAAAGTACGGCTTTGGACCCTCTGCGAAGCACTATGGTTGTTTTGTCGATCTTTTGGTGCGTTCTAAGCGTATAGATGAGGCGATTAGGGTGATAGATGAGATGCCATTTGAGCCCACGGTGAGCGTATGGGGTGCTCTGTTGGCCGGCTGTAGAGAACAGGGAAACCTCGAACAAGGCGAAGTCGCAGCGTTGAAGCTCGTGGAATTGGAGCCTGGGAACTGCGCTTATTACACGGTTTTGTCCAATTTGTACGCTGAAATGGGAAGATGGAGCGACGTGGAGAGAGTGAGATTGTCGATGAAAGAAAGAGGCCTGAAGAAGGATGTGGGCAGCAGCGCTGTTCAGCTCGAGATGACGATAGAGTGCTTGCTTGCCCTTGAGTTTAACAAGTAGATTCTTGCAGTAATAAAATCAAGTGCCCGCTGATTTTCTTGCAGCATATAAGTGTCTTAAAACGGCGCAGTAACTGCAAATGAAGAAGAGGAATTGCGAGAGCTACTTGACATTGGTTTTCACGGGATTCTCCGTAACAGCACCAAAGAGACGAGAAAATATAGTTCCTTATGGACAGATGGATAGTCTATGGATATGCTCCGCTCGATTTATTAAATACGACAAGGAGTAACACTTGGATTCAACTGAGCTCGTTGAAGAGCCCAAGTCCGCACTTTCAACTATCACTGATCTCTACGAAAAGAAAGCGGCATGCAGTTACTGCATAGTTAGGTCAAGAACGACGCGTTATTCATTCAATCCAACCAACGCTTTCTTTGATCGACTAAGGTGACCAAGAAGGATCCCTCGGGCTAAACTTAGCAGTCGCTGACGTTCGCATTGAGGAGCTTCAGCGTAGCCTTCGACTTTACGCACCTCGGCGTCTTATACTGATTGATGGATGCTCCGCCCTGGTCGACGAACAAGTCCATGAGCCTCTCGAAAGTCCCGCCCTTGACAAACATAATCTCGAGCGGGCCCACCGACCCGTCGTTTATGCAATAGAAATAGTCAGTTTGTTGTTGTAACATTTTGGTTATTGCTCTATTGTATCTTTGTATCTATCCATCTTGGATTTATGAAATGAAATCCTTTTCTTTAAAAAAAAAAAAAGAAGAATGAGAGAGTAACATAAAAAATGCTATTTCGAAAATTGAGTTTACAACATTGGTTAACTTACAAAGCTAATCAACTTTCTTATTTTAAGTATTATTATCTTCATTAATCACCACAAACATTTTTAATATTACAACTTCTCCCCATCATCTTATTTTAGTAAAATTAGTTGTTAATAGTTATACTTTTGATTAATTTTTTTAACAAATAATTATTAATAAAATGTTATCGAAGGAGTGAGCTTTTATTTTTTTAACATGCTTTGCTATTATTTTTTTTGCTTTAAAATTGATCTTGAAAAGTAACAAAAACTCGAGGAAACAAAAACGTAATAATCCTTAAATATTCATATAAACCTTTTTAATAAAAATAAAATTTTCTATAAAAGAATTCACAACGCATTGTCATTATTTTCAGTTTTTTTTTTTTTTTTTGCGAGATTTTCGGTCTTACATTGATATCACGTGTTCGTTATGTACTACTTTTTCTATTTGGATGTAAATAAGAACAATAGGCAAAAAATGGCTTATGCAATATCCTTGTGAGGTAGCGGACAAGCGCCTCTATCTTTTGGTAACTTGTACAATTGAAGACTAGAGAGTCGTGAGACTGGAAAATTCAATTTTTTTCGTAGTTATAAATATAATTTATGGTCAAAAGTACATTATTAATAATTATATTACTAATTTGTGATAATGATGGCGAAAAGTTGTAATATTCAGATGTTTTGTGGTGAAAAATGAAAATAACCACATGCATGATTCACTTCATTTCTCGTCAACCATACAATTGGAATCATAAAGTGAATTGATTACACCAAATAGGCTAATCTAACAATTAATAGTGTTAAAGTACATTACATGAGTTAATTACGTATTCATGATATTCTTATTCCACCCTCAAACTTATTAAAGTAAGGCTTAATTATTTTTTTGTCCCGTAATTTTGGGGGGTTGGAATTATAGGGACCGTTAACTTAGGTAGTGCATTATAGGGACATTAACTTTCGAAAAGTAAGCATTTTTAGGACATTATACGCTCCGTGCCCGTATATTGACTCAAATCCGCTGACGTGGAACCCGACTCACTGACATGACTGCTTACTTAGTAGACAGATTTGCAACGGACAATTTGCGACGGTAAATATCCGTCGCTTAAAGGGGGGAAAATCAAAAAAATAAATAAACATTGCCCGAAGTAAAAGAGACGTCTTAGCGACGAATAATCTGTCGCTAAAGGGAAACCTTAAAAAAATAAATAAATTGCGAGGCTCATTCTGCATTCGAATTATCTTGGATTCTTCATCCTTGAAAGGCTCTCGACAACAGCCATCGCCCCATCCTAGGACCAAATCGCCGGATTTAGATAGGGGTGTTCGTTCGGCACAAATCGAACCGAACCGAACCGAACCGAATTCCCCTATTTCCGAAACGGAATTTCGGTTCGGTATTCGATTATTACCAATTTTTTTCGGTTAATTCGGATTACCCGAATTTCCAATAAAAATTCAATAAATTTAAATTAATATATATAATTTAATATAATTTTTTTGGTTTTATAAAAAAGTTAAATTAAATTATATAAATTAATTTAAATATTACTGAAAATTCATTTTTTAATATATAATTTTAATATAATTATACTTATGTTTTTATTATTAATAAAATATAATATATTTCAATTTTCAAAATTCAGTAATTAGGTATAACGAATTTATCGAAATTCAAAACCTAAACCGAACCGAATTACCGAATTTTATTTTTTTAATAACCGAATACCGAAACCGGATTTCAGTTCGGTTCGGTTTTGTACCGAATTTTCGGTATTTCGGTTATTCGGCTCGGTTAACCGAATAACGCACACCCCTAGATTTAGTCTCCAAATCTGCCAGAAAATTGCGTAGTTCCATGAGAAGTTGCAAGGGTTCGAATGCGTTTCGACGAGTTCTGAGAGCTTTTTCTGTAGATTCTCATCAATGGCTGTGGCTGCCATTAATAAGCATTCAGCTGAGACTGAGCTTGATGACAGTAGGTAATCGAAGGCTTGGTGCCTAAAACAGCAGCAGCTATGGCCTTATCACCTTCGTTCCACAGCTTATCCATATTAAACGCAGTTTCCTTCAAAATACCCAAATCACAGATGCGAAATCGAAATTCGAAAACCCTAATTTTTCACCTGCACGACCGAGATTCAAACCTTCACGGAATCTGCAAAGATGTACAGTTTTCAGCATCAGATAAATGAAATTACATGAGTTAACTTAGCTCGAGATTTTTCATGGATGGGCATAAACGACCATCGAAGCCAAACTCGTGGTTGTTTTCTAATTTTTCCCTCGGTCGCTAAAACGTCTCTTTTAAATCAGGCTATGTTTTTCCCCTTTAGCGACGGAAATTCAGTCGCAAACAATCCGTCGCATATCAGTGCATTGAGTACGCGGACACGTCAGCGGGTCGGGTTTCACGTCAGCAGGTTGGCTCAATACCGAGTCGGGCGTATAATGTCCTAAAATGCTTACTTTTCGAAAGCTATTGTGCCTGTAATGCACTGGCTATTGTCCCTGTAATGCACTGGCTAAGTTAACGGTCAGAACTAAAAAATAACTAAGCCATAAATTAAAATAGGAAACGAAAAACAAAAACTCAAAGACCATCCACTGCACGACAACGTACCCTTAGCTGTCCCCTATGCACTCTGACTCAAATGGTGTTTATAATCTTATCCGCATTATCTTCTTACTTTCTCGTAATCTCCTCGTAATAATAATAATAATCATAATCCAAAATGCACTGAAATATTATTACATTACATCTCAGCTCAAAAGCAAAGCAAAGCAAAGCAAAGCAAAGAAACCCACCGACATATCTCTCTACATACAGTATTATCAGTAGCACCTTTTCTGCGTGAAAAAAATCTCACGTTGAAGGATCGTTTCAGGCCAAAACGCCGTCGTATCCGACTCCTACTATGTGCCCCGAAGAGCACAAGGAGGAACAAAACCAAGAGCGATGGAGGGAAGAGGCAATCAACGGCGGATCTTTGCGCCACGTGGAACCCGACAGCGCATCCACGGCTGGGCCTCGCCGCCGGGCGACCTCTTCAACCTCCGAGGGCTCAATTACTTCACCAAGAGGCAAAAAATCCCCGCCGAGGCGGAGTGGCTACTGAACCCCGCCGGCTTCGATTGGCTCCGATCGAATTCCAAGCTCGACAACGTCCTCTCCCGCTCCGACAACCGCGTGATGGGCGCGTTGAGGCACGCGCGGTCGAAGGCCTTCGTCGTGGCGGTCAACCTCCAAGTCCCCGGCCGCGGCCACCACTACTCCGCCGTCTTTTACTTCTCGTCCAAGCCCGACCGTCCGATCGCCTCGATTCCGATCCTCGACGAGTTCGTCAACGGCTCCGATTCGCACCGCAACGCCAGGTTTAAGATCGTGAATAGGATAGTGAAGGGCCGTGGCTAGTCAGAACCGCCGTGGGTAACTACTCCGCGTGTTTGCTGGGGAAGGCGCTGACTTGCTCCTATTACCGAGGAGAGAATTATCTCGAGATCGACGTTGACATAGGAAGCTCCGCCATAGCCAGAGGCATGGTGAAGCTCGCGTTGGGCTGTGCGACGGCGGTGACGGTGGACATGGTTTCGTGGTGGAGGCTCAGGCCGACGAGGAATTGCCGGAAAAGTTGTTCGGAGCGGTTAGGGTTGGTCAGTTGGAGATGGGATCGGCGAAGTTTGTTGAGGGTAAGGCTGGAAATGGTAAAGTCTTGCCCGTGGAGAGTAGTGGGGAGCAGTACAAGTGGTGATGATGATGATGATGAAGATTGATGCTATTTTTGGAATGAACAAACATGGGTGAAATTAGTCTTCTCTTAATTATATTCTAGATATATATCTGTGTCAATGGAAAATGGTGTCTTTCTGTCTGTGTTCTTGGAGGTACAAGTACATACATACATGTATCTATGCAATGAATGTTTCATTGGTAATAGATGAATGGTATATGATGAGCAACATCATCATTCGTTTTGATGAATGTTATTATTTTATAAGAACTATACATTAATCTTGAAAACGAATGAGAACTTGGTGAGCAAGTTTTCGAGATGGCAGAAAAAGGTTACGTTTCTTGGTGTAGGATGTGTTATTGGGTTATATTGATGGAGTTCAATTTGGACACTTTTGGATCAATTTCTTTTATCTTTTTGGTAATAAGGTGACGTTGTCCCCACACCACACTTGTGATGTATTGAGACTGAAGATGAAATAGCATTGAACTCTGTTATTATCTTGAGCCAAAACTAAATTGTAGGAGAAAGTATGTTAGTTGATACGACGTTCTATTGAAAGGTATAATATATGCTTTCTCCAGCCATTCTTCTTCCTTGAGCTGTCACCAGTTCTTTGTTTTCGTCTTCTTCGGTTCGTTATACCATTGGCATCATCATAATGCTATTGTAAATGGTGGGCAGATCGCAAAGGAGTAATACATAGGGTGTGTTTGGATTGAGGAAAACGGTTAGGAAAATAAAGAGAATAACTTCCACAAGCTTTTCCATCATTTTCTCTAATCAATCGAACACAATTATTAGTTTTTCTTTTTCATTTCTTTTTATTTAGCCGCTAAATTCCTTAAATCAAACACGTCATCTTTTCTAATCGAGACAAAAAAGCGTCACGATTGTCGACGATATCTTGAAGTTGAACTAGGTAAGAATCATGGCTCGGTGTACCAAAATGTGTACTTGACAGACTTGCACTTTATCTCGAGTCTTGAGAGAGTTACACTTTCTGATCCAAATCAGAAAAATTGAACTTCATACTACTGTTTCCATTGGTTAATTAATGGGTTAATTAAAGTTCAGGCCCCAATAGCATATTTAAGTTTGGGTTCAGGCCCCACTTGAATTTAATTAGGCTAAAGGACCTAGTTTTCGAAAAGTTCAGTGAAAACTACCTAAAGGCTGCAAAAAGACATAAATATCCTGACATATGCGAAATTTACCACAGGATACCTAAATGATCCGTTACAGCTGTCGAGATAATTATAACAGTTTTGGGCTTAAAAAAACACTTCCATTCATTTGGATAACAAATTGTCTGTATTGAGTACAATATCGCATATATTTTGTAATAACTTTATCAATTATAATACCAATACTAATAAACGAATAAATCAGACGAAAATACCTAAATGATGCATATTTAACTCGACATATGCCAAATCGACGAAAAAAATACTTAATATAAATGTGATGATATAAGACCCGAAGATATCTCCACAATTGTGATGATATAAGGTGAAATTATCGTTAATTTGATCATAAGTGTTGATAAATTTCAGATATTAGTGACGTTAATTGTGAGAAGATAAATGTTTTCCGTATAGCAGAAAATACCACGTTTCTTTTAATAAATAACAAATCATGTTGCAAAAGTAACATATCATTCAAAAATAATACCGCTTCCTGCAATAACACATTCCTTACACTCAATCGATCGAAAGAAGAAATTCATGTTCCAAATTTGATCCAATCTCGACGTTACTAACAGCACAAAGTTGTACCGGCTTCAATTTTTAATGGGTCTTCATACTCAAAGAGAATTTTCGAAGTTCATAAAGCACAAAAGCTTCAAACACAATTCGGAAATTTCATTTAATACGGTGAAATCTCGACTTTAATGACCAGATAATGTAAATTCGACACAATTTCATCATGGGCCTTAGTTATCGACAATAATTATTGATGTTAATCATGGAATAATGAAGAATTTTGATGAGATCTAAGCGGACGTTTGCTAATTAAAATGGTTACTGAATAACACTTCATGCTTTCTGGGTAACAATTCTTGGAACAATAATACCATATGTCTTGATGTTTATAACAAATATTTCGGCAAAACGAACATATAGTGAGAAAATAATAACGACCCGTCACCCGTAAATAACACATGTTTAGTGCCCCCAAAATAATGGTTTTAAGCTGAAAAAACATACGTTTAATAAGCTGAAAAATTCATGTTTGAAATTCGATCCAATCTCGACGTTACTAACAGCAAACGTTGTATTGGCTTCGATTTTTCATGGGTCTTCATAATTAAAGAGAATTTTCGAGATTCATAAAGCACGAATGCTCCAAACATACGTTTAATACGGTGAAATCTCGAGTTTAATGACCGAATAATGTAAATCCGACACAATTTCATCATGGGCCTTAGTTATCGACGACAATTATTGATGTTAATCATGGAATAATGAAGAATTTTGATGAGATCTAAGTGGTAAACGTTTGCTAATTAAAATGGTCACTGAATAACACTTCATGCTTTCTGGGTAACAATTCGTGGAACAATAATACAATATGTCTAGATATTCATAACAAATATATCCACAAAACGTAACATATAATGAGAGATTAATAACGACTCGTTACCCGTAAATAACACGTTTGCCAATAAAAAGTTGGTCGGTAACATTTTCTTTATTCTGAGTAACAATTCACGCAATTTGGGTAACATTTCGTTAAGAACATTCTAGGAGTTTCTAGAATGTCAGAGATATTAACAGTACAATAACACATTGCCTGCAAATAATACCACATATCTGATAAAAAATAACAATATACGCAATATTTATAACAAATTTGTAGCTACAAGTACCACAGAATAGCTAATCAATGCCACATTACTATTTCGATTAAATTTCGTTCATAAATTCATGTTATATAAGATTGAAATTCATAGAAATAGATGATATGATGAAGCTAAATCACAAAATTTCTTTAAAAGACACGTTTTGCGAATGTTGATATCAATATGTGAAAGTTGAGATAAAATATCATGTATAAATATAGCTATTCCTTCACAACATACACTAGTATCTCTTTTAATGAGACATAACATTACGAATTTTATCACAAACGTATTCAAAGTTTAAAATTAAACCACAAATATCATTTTATATGTCGTAAATCTGTATTTGATACATTCTCGAAGTTATTTGTTAAGGAATTTTAATAGGATGGTTCGTTATCGTCACCAGTACCAGATTGCCCGCATTTAATATTACATGTTTGCTGTAAAATAACAATGCAAACCTAGCGAATAACGTGTTTACAGATTATGATACCATATAATAGGTTTCCAGTACCACATTACTAATTGGATTAATTTCGTTCATAAATGCACATTGATCGAGATTTACAAGATTAACAACTTGTAAATGTATGATTTGATCCATTTATCACACCAAATTCCTTTAAAAGCCACATTGTTCGATGAAGGTGGATGATAGTGAAACGAGCCAGCAATTTGTAACACATAAACAACGTTCAGTAACATAATTTAAGTAACCGGTAACAGTTAAATAGTTTTTAGTAACACAGCTCGATACCATATTGCCAAAATCCCCAAATCCCGCTCAAATCCACAAATCCCGCCCAAAATTTACCATGTATCGTAAATCCGTTTAAAACTCATATCTTTTGGAGCATTAACATGTTTACAGCTTGGGTTTATTGTTGCGAATGCCACCAATCTCCATAAACACATAACCCTAAACCCCAGTACGATAACGGCAGCAATTTGTAACACATAAACAACGTTCAGTAACATAATTTAAGTAACCGATAACAGTTAAATAGTTTTTAGTAACACGGCCCGATACCATATTGCCAAAATCCCAAATCCAGCCCAAACCCCCAAATCCCGCCCAAATCCACAAATCCCGCCCAAAATTTACCATGTATCGTAAATCCCCAAATTCCGCCCAAATCCCCAAATCCCCCAAATCCACAGTAATGTTTATTGTTTATTTAGTAACAACTCATGTACTTTTAGTAACACTTTCGATAGAACAAGTAACACTTATATTTTATTTAGTAACAGTTCCACGTCAAATAAATCGAAACAGGTCTGCTAAAAAACATACCACATCAATACATATGAAAACAAAAGTAGGCCGTAGTATAACACTTCAGATAAAAAAAAAGTAAAGGTTCGATTTCATATAGTAACAGTTCCATGCCAAATTATCGAAACAGCCTGCTAATAAAATACCATATCAATACTTATGAAAAACAAAAGGAGATCAGAATATACCACGTCGGATATTCCAAGTAACTTTTGAGGTAGTAACAATTAAGTGCCCTAAATTATCGTAACATGTCTGCTAAGAAAAATAAAATAACACATCGATGCTTAAAAAAAATACATCATAATATACCATCTTAGAAAATCCAAGTAACGTTTCTATTTCATGAAGTAACAGTTCTGTGCCAAAATTATCGAAACAGGTCCGTTAAGCAAAATACCACAACAATACTTTTGAGAAACAAATTAGGTCATAATATACCAAAAATGACCAAATCGATTATAAGTTACCTTTTGTATCATGATACACTTTGTTCGTACGTTTATAACACGAAAACATAAATCAGTAACAAGAATGCATAAAATAGTAACACTTATTCCAGATGAATCTATGCCTTCCATACGACCACTTTCACACAACGTACGTTTCAAAATTGATGAGGTGACGATTGTTCAAAATTGACAGAGCCTATGAAATGCCCAAACGATGGGTACCTCGAATACACAAAGATTAGCTGCAATTGCTACGAAAATATAGTTCGATTTGGCCCGTTTTTCTCAAATTTCAAACCGTATAAAAAGTCATCAAAATTCATACATCGTACTTCAGCAATATCAGATAAATCCTACGTGAACACGTTGAAATTGATTGGTTGATGGGGTAGTCGATTGTGCTTGATTCTGCGAAAACTGGGTTTCGATTAGCCGAATATATATAAAAATGCATAAAAAAACAGTTTACTATCGGGAAGTAACATTTTATCAGTTTAAAGTAACATGTTTGGTTATTACGGTAACAAGTCGTCAGATCTATGTAACGTAAATATCGCGTCGAATACCACTTCAGAGAACCCTTTACGAAGGGTATTTTAGTAAAAATATAGTTTGGGCCTTTACCTTTGAATTTTTTAAAAAACTGGTCCTTTAAACTAAAGATTATTCTGACAGGGCCTGATCACTAAATTGAAACTTTTCTAGGGCCTGATCCGTAATTGCCCCTTAATTAATCCTTCGTCCTTTCACCAATCCTATGTGGGCCTACGTTTACTCTTTAATTGCAAGGATATTTTAGAGTAAAATCCCTAATAGTGCGTTTGGATTCGCGTATTTGAACGAAAACGTTTGATTTTAAATTATGAATTTCAAAGTCATAATTTAAAATCCAAATTCACCATTTAGCAAACACTGGGATTACGATTCGGATTTCAAATAGAGCTCGACGAGCTCGTGAAGCTCGTCGAACTCGATTTTAACTTTTTTTCTAAAATAATTTTAAAAAGTATAAAATAAAAATCATGAATAATATATATAAAAACAAGCTCCTGAGCCGGATTGCAAGCTTTCGAGTGCCCACGAGTGAGCTCGAGCTCGAGCAGGCCGCGAACCCGTGACGAGCTCGACCTCGACAAGAGCTCGTCGAGCTTGAGCCGGCTCATTTGCGAATTCATGACGAGCTCGAGTCGGCTGATCGAGCTTGCGGCTCGACTCACCGTCCACATCCTAATTATTATTAGGGTATATTAAAATTCAGGCCCGAAAAGTGATTAAAAACAAATTTCAGGACCTTTAAGAAAAAATTTAGTTTGAAGGATCCCGTTTTTCGTAAAAATTAAATATAAGGACCTAAATTACACAACTGTTATAAGTGTCTATGAACTGTTATCGGATGATCGTTTTCTGTTATTTTCAGAACAATGAACTGTTACTGCAGAACAATATATTGTTACTGCGGACCAATAAATTGTTACTAAATAATCGGGTCCTTAAAACTAGTTTTTTTTTCTGACAGGGCCTGAACTAAATTTTCAGACCCTGAAGGGGACTGAACGAAAATTTCCCTATATTATTACTACTATTATTATTGTTATTATCATTATTATATTTTTTCATTATTATATATTATTATACTATTATGGTTATACTATTATTATTACTATTATTATCAGTTACGAAAAACTCGTTATGTGCTCAGCTTTGGATTTCGAAAACGGATCATTTGACACGGAATTTCAAATGCAACGAATTATAAGAGTTTGAATTTCCCCCCGAATTTGAGCGTAAGCGAAATCCAAATCTGTACGATTGCTAAACAGACGATTTGGGCGAAATCCAGATTACAAATCAAAATCCGGAATTCAAACGGGGCATTGAAGTTCAAACTTAGGGATCAGTCCCCGTGTGTTTACAATAGTTACGGGTACTAATCCCTAAGTTTGAACTCCAATTAGGTATTTTACTCTAGACTACCCTAATTCCAACGACTATATTTACTTAGTAGTAGGTAGGGGTACATACAAGTTGTAGTATACCCACAATCACAATCTTTACAAAATTAACGCCACAGAAATTCTCGAATAATGATCTACAATAAAATGCAGCAGCTCTCACAGCCTCCTATGAGTCCTGATGAAGTTGGTCGTGTTCATACGAATAGCAGTCGAACAAATCTGAAACCCCACAAGGCACAGCGTCGCCGAAATTACGAAAACGGCCCTCCACTGCTTCTGACTCGCAAGGATCGCCAGAGCGGTCGACACAACAGCAGCCACCGCGAAAACATTCTTCGACTTCCCAAATCCCTTGACGACGTTCCTACAATCTCTGCAGTGAATCACGTGCCTGAAGTACCTATTCGCCGGGTTGGGTGCGTACATCTCCATAATCCCGCCCTTCGTGGGCTGAGAGGCCGAGACGTTAGCCACGAAGCCGGCCGGGGCGTGCTCCATCACTGCCGGGGTCTCGGGCGAGGAAAGCGTGCTGTGGCCAAAGTAGTAGGGCATGCCGTGCCCGACCTTATCCATCCACTTTCGGTACTCGTAGACCCAAGTGTCGGAGGACGTCAGGTTGATGTAGAGCTTGTTCGTGGGGAGCTTCTCCTTCACGAGAACCTCGTTCTGAGAGGAGAGGAACCCCATGTCTTGTTCGAAGACCTTGCTCGCATTCTGATGGAGGTACCTGTTGTTTGGAAAATATACAATTAAAAACAAAATGGTGGTGCTGCCTACAAGCTTAAGCTTTTACGTTTTTTTTCCCCAATGATACGCGTTGTCGCCAACGAGGCCTTGGTCTAGTGGTCAAGGAGGAGGCCTCGAGAATT
Organism: Craterostigma plantagineum; assembly: GCA_027422505.1. Taxonomy (NCBI): domain Eukaryota; kingdom Viridiplantae; phylum Streptophyta; class Magnoliopsida; order Lamiales; family Linderniaceae; genus Craterostigma; species Craterostigma plantagineum. The sequence goes on along the minus strand of JAPQWV010001199.1, from coordinate 45,615 downwards.
TGTGGGCTAGGTCATGAAATTGAATCCCTCCTCGCATAGTTTCTTGAGTTGTCTCCATGGGGTCTTATTCCGTGACTATCGTGTTGGGTAAATTTGGGACGTGTTTACCTAGCTCTGGAGATCTAGTTCCATCCCCGGTATGTGCGGCATAAGCCTATAGCTGGTTGAGTGGGGATACTCAGGGTTGTAAAGAAAAAAGGATGTCTGTCTTCGGTACGAATCCTCACGACTACCCATTCAATAAAACTACACGTCTAAGGCTAGATATAGAAAAATCAGCCTAAACGCGAGGAAGCATATTGGAAACATAATATATAATATTAAAAAGAGAACGATACGCTCCCCCCACAAGCTTAAACTCTCAGGTAAAGTAGTAATTCAATAGATTACCATTTAGGAAACAGCTTCAGCAGCAGCGGCGGCTTCCTCGTGTTCCCAAACCTAACTATCAGCATGGACTTCCCCTGGCCCGACGGCCTGCACAGGAAGAGCCCAGAGAAATAGTTCCTCTCGCCGTTCTTTTCCACGATCTCCCTGTTGTTCTGAAGGACGCAGGGGGCGTCGAATCTCAGGTAGTTGGGGACGTAGTTAGGCGTTTCCCTGTCCCTCTGCCTTCCCCAGAATCCCGCGAATCCGCGGTCGGTGCGCTCGGCGACCTCGAAGAAGAGCGGGGCGGCGTCTTCCCTCTTCGCGGTGAAGTCTGTTCGGTCGTGGGAGATGGGCACGTGGGCCGGGTCCATCAGGTTCTCCAAGAGGATCGAGTGGTCGTAGGGCAGCTCGTGGATGGTCGATATGTCTCGAAAGTTCGGTCGGTCGAAGTTTTCGAAGTGGGGCAGTTTTTCGGGCTTCGAAGGGGTCGTTCTCGACATCCATATCCATATCACGCCTTGGGAGTCGCGTATTTCGTACGACTTTAGGCACGCCGACAGCGGAATATTCGCGCCTGAGGATAGCTGTAACAATGTATGTATCCCAAAACGAAAACGACCGGAAACAATGTTTTCATTACGAAACATCGAAACAAAAGACCAACAACAAAGAGGCAAGCAGACAATCAAGAACAAACACACTCAGAAGCAGCAGCGGAAAGGAAAACAGTTGTCCTTTGCTCTTTCAACTATCTGTGACTGACAAAACACACACCTGTGGGATTTTGACGCATTTGCCATCTCCCCGAAACTGCCATCCATGGTACAAGCATTCCAATTTCCCATCGTGTATCTGCCCTTCAGATAGCTTTGCTAGCCTAACACAGCACAGGCATAAAAGTGAGCATTTTACGAGCAGCTTAGCGTACTTCAATCAATCTCTTCGAAGACGAAGAAAAGACAGCAGCTCAATCGAACCTCGGAGACTCAACTCCATTAGGTTGTTACGTACCTGTGAGGACATCGATCTTCGAAGCACTTGAGCTCGCCACTGCCGTCTCTGTACAGAACCACCTGCTTATCGAAGACGGTGAGGCCGAGCGGCGCGTCGTCGGGGACGTCCTTGGTGAGGTAAAGGGGATACCACTCCTCCGTCCAATCGTATTTCACACCTTCTCCTTTATTTCCCACTTCTTCGGCCACGCTCTGACCGGCGACTGCTGCTCTTAGTAGTTTCCTCCTTAGCTCCGATTGACGATTGTGAAGCGTGGTGTGAGGGAATGAGGATGCTCTGCTTCTTGCCTGATATGGGAGGATCGAGGAGTTGGGAGAGATGATCTTGGTAATAAGGCGCGTTTCCAAGGAGGAGAAGGGATGAAGTTGTAATAGGGCCATAAATGGATGCCTCCTTTGTTTTTCTTTCTTAGGTAGAGGAGTAAGTAGAGTAGACCGACTCTTCTAACAATGGAGATCGATTATTATTCTTCCATGAGCTTCTTCAGTTTGCGTAAAGACTAGTAAGAAAGAGCTGTGGCATTATTTCTGGCCACACATTCAAGAGTTTTAAGTTTACTCTAGAATTATTAGCTTCTCAAAGTCCATGTCAAGAAGGAAGAAACTAACTAGTCGACAACGATCGTAATTGACTGAACTACCCTTGTTTCTATGCCACCATGAATCTTGAGAGTTAGATGATAATTGGCGAACCTGTTAACTAAATGTGTTTTTAAGTCTTTTGGAAAGTAAATTCATCACTTGTTTGAAGATGATGTTTCTGGTATATATTATCCAAATATTGAACAAAATTTAACTTTTGGTTTCCTCTGCTTAATAATACTGAGCTGATTGATGATGGCATAACAGCAGAACAAAAACAACACTCAGAAATACAATACAATACATGCACAGGTTTAGATCCCCTTTACAAAATCTGAAAAGCTCATAACGACAGAATAAAAAAACAGCTGCAAAGTTTCATCAACATCTTCCTCTTCTTTCTTCTTTATCTCCTCTGGAAATTGAAAGTCTTGATAGCATAGGCGAAGGTGAAGCTGAACACAGCCACGAATATCGCTAGGACAGCAGCGACGACGCCGATCATGTCGTACTTGAACCCGAAATAACTGTCCAAGAAGTCTTCCACCGTCTGGTTCGTGTCTGTCATAACGTCCTGAATCTTTCCAAACTGAGATACGATGAAACCGTACAAAGTGTACGACATTGGCGTGGCCCAGTAGTACCATCTCCACCACACTGGGATTTGCTGTTCATTCACAAAAAAAAAATTGCGGAGTAAGAATTTAGGACTCTTACAAGAGCTCATTCATGTCTTAAATTGTGTTGCGTAATGACCGCGTGAGAACTTACGGGTCTTGGGATGATGAATCCGCAGAAGAGATTCCACACGGAGTAGAAGAAGGAAGAGACGATGGCAGCAACGTTGTGGTTGGGGGTAACGGAGACAGCCATCATACCGTAAAGTACGAAGAAGAGCAGTGACATGAAGAGGAAGTACGTGAACCATGCGAACTTGGCCACCGTCCAGTCCAGGTTCATCATCGAGTACACGATCAGGCCGTATACGATGGATTGCACAAACACGTAAGGGATCTCAATGAGAATCTGCAAAGATCGAAAAGAGGATGAGATTCTTGCACTTTTTCGCTTGCTTCTCTAACGGGGCATTTGTTTGAAAACTACTTCTCACCTGTGAGAATGCGTATGGGAGAGCAGAGTACATCCCAGCTGCTCTCTCTCTGTAGAACACAGTTCTCTCGATGGCCACGACGGGCTGAACCGTTGAACCATATTGGAAGCCTAAGAAGTTGATTGCAGCAAACATGGAACCCATGGCGTTGAATAGATCTTGTTGAGTTTTCCTGCAAGATAAGCAGTATCGAAAGAATTAGCACCAAGTAAAGCGTAATTTCAGCATGCGTAGAGGGGGGAGGGCGAAAATGTTCGATTTTTTTTTTACTTACCATTTGGAGCCGAGATCCCAGAACATAGTTCCGAAGATAAGGGCTATGAAGGTTGTGAATAAGAATCTGACGGCTGTGTAAGGAGGGTTTCTCCAGTAAGAAAGGTTTTGCTTCCACAGACAAGCGACGCACTGTGTAAGGAAAGACGTCGAGTATTGAGTCGGGAAAAATAGGTCTTTTGTTCCTGGACGAGGAACGCTCAGTTCCTTGATAAGGGCTTTGTTCCTCCTGCAAAATCACCATCATCACCATAAGTAAACTCGGTTTCCACACCGTCTAACAGGAAAACAAAAACGTATTCTCAGTTTTTGAACTTACTGGAAAAGATCAGAGTTCTTATAGTGCTGAGCAAAATCAACCCCCAAAACCATCTCTTGCGCCGAAGTGGTAACTTCCAACATCCAAGTAGCTGGGTTATAGCCTTCCTTGATCTTCGGGACACCTTCGATCGACTCAAAGTACTTAATCAAGTGCGCTGACTGGCGACCCAATGGTCCTACGTATATCTCTTCGCCTCCTCTCTTCATCAAGAAAAGCTGAAGAAGAAAGAGTTACATTCATCAGCAAAAGAAAAGGATGATATTTGTTTCTGTCAAGCTCAAGATTGATCAAGTCATATCATTATTACCTCATCGAAAGCTTCAAATATGTCAATGCTGGGCTGGTGAATGGTGCAAACCACTGTCCTGCCCGTGTTGACCGTGTTTCTGACCGTTCTCATCACAATAGCTGCAGCCCTAGCATCGAGCCCAGAAGTTGGCTCATCCATGAATATGATCGAAGGATTAGCCACGAGCTCAACAGCTATCGTTAGCCTCTTTCTCTGTTCTGTCGAAAGACCATTAACACCTGGCAATCCCACGAGCGCCCCTCTAATGGGGTTGAGCTCCACTAGCTCCATAACCTCCTCAATGAATTGCTGCAATAATAGATTGAGCAGAACAAATCAGACGATGCGAAAATTAGCAAACGAAAGGAGACTGGAAAATAAACCTTATAACTCACCCTTCGAGTTTCAGCATCTACGTCGCTAGGCAGACGAAGCCAGGCAGAGTAAACGAGGGACTCATAGACAGTGACGTTGGGCGAATGAATATCGGTCTGCTCACAGTACCCAGAGATTCGTGCAAAGGTTTCTTGATTCTTGGGATATCCCGAGATTGTGATGTCACCCTCTATGTACCCTCCCGTCTTACGACCCGCCAAGACGTCCATAAGGGTCGTTTTTCCCGCCCCGCTGACGCCCATAAGAGCTGTAAGAACGCCAGGCCTGAAGGCACCGCTGATGCCCTTCAACAGCTGCAGTTTGTCGTCGGTGGCGCCCTGAGACTTCATCTCGGCTGGCATGTCGACTGAGTATCTGATGTCGTCGAAGGTTATGGAGTGAGGCTCGAAGGGGAGGATCATTCCCCTCCTGCGATTCTCGTCTGCTTCTACGGCGTCGGCCCTCATGGAAGAAGACGAAGAGGATTTGCTCCTTCTTCGGCTGGCGTTGGCCGAAGATGCTGAAACGATTCCACCGTCGCCGCCGTCCGCGGATTCGGGAAGTACTGCTTGGGGCTTGTCGGCGGCTGTAAGAAAATTGAATTTATTCGATGGTAAATATGAGTTTCGATTTCTACAAGAAAAGCCAAGAACTTTGATGTAAGAAACTTACGATCCAAGAACATTAGGGCCAAAAGGTAGAGTACGTTGAACAACAAAACAAAACCGAAGCATGCGCCGACTCCAATCCAATACCAGTGAGCTTGAGGGAAGAATCCACGAGATTCTGTGACCAAATTTCCCAGTCTAGTCCCGTTCACCAACTGTTTCAATGATAAATTTGATGTTTCTTGGTTAGTTTGGCATATGAAGAATTGATCGTATATGTGTAAGAAGATGAGAAGTGAGATGCAAACTTACTTTGCTCCAACTGTGGCCTTGGAATTCATTGACAAGCACTGCATTCTGAGCATACATAAGTGGAGAGGACCAGTAGCCCCACAACCACCATTTCTTCACACTCTCTGCAAAATTACGCGTTTAGGACACAATTCTTCTAAAGAAGAGTAGATTGTGTTGATCTTGGGCATATATAATATAGTACCTCTTGCAAGGACGAAGCCTCCCAATGCGAAAAGTAGGAGAAGTGCGAATAAACCGTATGTGTTGGCAATGACCATAGTCCTACCAGCGGCTCCTATGAATCTGAACAACGCGCCGGCGTATTGATGGACGAGCAATAGCAACATGTACTGCTTCAGAAACCTGCAAGTGCGACGAACGTTATTAGTCAATGTAAGAATTATGATCAATCAACTTGCTTCTTCTTCGTCTTCTTACCTTCCAACGTTGGGATCAAATCCCATGACGTAGTAAGTGATGAACGTCCATAGACCGACTTCGATGAATGTGATGGGTATCTTCAATACCCAAGAAGGTATGGCGTAAGCCCAAGGAGGGAAGAAGAACATATCCCTCTGCTTGTAAAACACTGGGAGCTTATAGATCGTCATGGCAAGTTCAGACAAACCGTTGAACATAACCATCACAGTGCTGTAAAACAGAGCGCCGATGTAGACACCACCGCCGGACAAATCGTCCTTGCTCATCTCCGTCCTAAAGAACACGGTCATGGCGATGAAAGACATGAACACAATCTGGAAAACCTTGAAGAAGTAGACGAAGGAGTTCCTCTTCATCAGCAACAGTTCTCTGTCCGCACAAGCCTTGAGAAGCTCTTTGCTTCCAAGGCCGTACTTTTCCTTGGTCAAAGCGGCTGGGTGACTTTTGGTTTTGTCGTACGGTACGGAGAGCTCATCGCCCAGCTTCCTTCCCACATGGTATGATTGGAATGCCTCTGCAAATTCGCTCACTGGGATGTAACGATAGGGCTCGTCCTTACGAGCCCAGTACTGTTTCTGATCCTTCTTTGAGGTCACCTGAAAGGATGGACATTTATTCGACGATTCAATCAATCAATTGCCCACGTACGGTAAAAGAAAATGATTCGAGATTTCTAGGGTTTTATTGGGATCTTCACCTCCTGCAAGAAATCAGCGACTCCCTTTCTCTCTGGGCACTTAAATCCCATGGTTTCGAAGAAGGCGAGGACGTCTTCCCTCGGGCCTTGGTAGACGATTTGTCCGTCGGAAAGCAAAACGATGTCATCGAAGAGGTCGTAGGTTTCCGGCGCCGGCTGCAACAGGGAGATGAAGGCCGTCCCCTTCATGATGTGGACGTACTGCTTGAGCATGTTGACGATCTGATAGGTGGTGGAGCTGTCGAGCCCGGTCGAGATCTCGTCCATGAAGAGCGCCTTGGCGGGTCCCACGATCATTTCTCCGGTGGTGACGCGCTTCTTCTGGCCGCCGGAGATTCCTCTGATCATCTCGTCTCCGACCAGCGTGTCGGCGCAGACGTCGAGGCCGAGAACCTTGAGGACGTAGTCGGTGACGACGTTCGCTTCGTCTCCCTCGGTGGCGGCGGCCTTCATGTAGATGTCGATATCTGGGTCGGGCTTAATATTGGCCGCCTTCTCTCTCCTCGACAGCTCGGCCAACATCTCTGTTTCGTGCGAAGAAACGCAGACAATCGTAACGAAGACACAATCACAGTAAGTAAGAGAGGTGAGATGTTGTAATGATGAGAGACGAACCGTATCTCGACCCAACGCCTTGCATCCTCGCCGAGAAGGCCAAAGTCTCCCTGACGGTCATCTCTCCGATGTGAAGATCGTGCTGACTGATGTAGGCTGCAGTTCTCTGCGGTACGAACTCGTTCAGAGTGTGACCGTTGTAAGTAATGCGCCCATCGACCTGAAGAAGATGAACTTAGCTTGGTTAGCATCGCATACAGCGGAGATTCGCTCAAATAGAAGATGAATATACAGATCTGTTGCTTACTTTGAGAGATGGGTCGAGCTTTCCAGACAAAGCCAGCAAAAGGGAGGTCTTCCCAGAGCTCGGCGGACCCAAAAGCAGAGTCATTCTGCAAGGTTTTATGATTCCGCTCACATCCTTCAGTATGGTGAATGGCTTCTTCTGACTAGGAAGTATGTGCAAAGTGTTCAAATATCCCTGCAATTGAATCGAAGGAAAAGTTTAGAAACCAACGAACCCATCTCAGATTCTTACCATATGTGATGAGTAGCTCTGCAATTAACTAACTATGTGTACCTCGACTATGTTCTTCATGAAGTTGAAGAAAGTGGGAAGAGCACGGCCGGCGCTGTAAGCCTCGGCGTCGATGTTGAGATGCTCGTACCTCACTTCGATGGTGGGAATATCGATCCCAACCCTATCGATCCTATTTCTGAGCGCCAACAGGAATCTCTCGTTGTCCTCCTCGACGGTGTTGATCAGACGCTCGACGAGGTTCTTCTTGTCCTGAAACCCTAAGCTGCCGACGTCGATCTCGGCGGCGCCTTTAGATCCGAAGAGCAGCCCCTTCCTCAGGCGGTCGAAGGTGGGGAGCTTTTCGAGTGCGGCCCACTTGAGTGCCTCTTCGTCGTCTTCCTCGCGAGAAGAGCGAGAGAACACTTCGACGCCGGTGTTCCTCCATATGTTGGAGCTGTTGATTCTCATGCTGCCGCCGCCGCCGCCGGCGCTGCTCGCCCTTAGGCTATTGCTAGCCCTTATCAAGTCGCCCGTCTCCATATTTTTCTCAGCCTTGCGACTGCTGCTGCTCAATGTTCTTGATTGATCTCTTTAGTCGTCGTAGTTGTTAACTAGTTCCTCCTTTTTTTTGTTTTAATGTGAAGAAATGAAAGAATCTTTGGGAGTGGAAAGGAAAAAAAAATTGGTGTTTGAGGTATTTGTGAAGAGCTTGATGAGGGTTGAATGCTGTTTGAGATGCATATATATATATACACATATATAAATATCTATGTAATGGTATGGTCGTGGGTGGGTATGGTGTTTGACGGTCAACTATGGGCGGCTTGTGAGTATTTGAATATTATAATTTATTTAGTAGGGAAAGGGATATTTCTAAGAAGCTTGCTTACTTGTATTATAACGTGACTTGCCACCTTCCTTGACCCTTCTTGACATAAATACAATGAACGCCAAGACAAGGCTCACATCAAGATGTGAAAGGTTTCGTCGTATTGAGGGACTATTTTATGAAATAGACAATATTAATTTAATGGCCAAGTTGACGATGTCAATTGTCAAGTTGCATGAACTTTATTTATTTTATTTATTCTTTTCTTTACTCTTTTTTATTTGTGGTGTATCTACAATTAATACCCAAAGAATAAAAAATTATCATTTCAGTACTTAGTAGAAAAAATTTACATCTAGATACCTAGTAGAATAAAGTTTTTACGTACAGCTATCCGTTTGCTTGGTAGTACCATTTTATCATCGTTCACGTATGATATCACGTGTTTATGTGGTATCTAATTTTCAAACAGGTTACGTGATATCAGGCCCGTAGCTCATAGGAGGCCAGTGAGGCGGTGCCTCGGGCCCAACTTCGGAGGGGGGCCCAATTTTTTTTTAGACATGTATATATATACACATTATCAAAAAGAATATTATAGTTAAAACTTAAAATAGATCTATAAAAACTGTTAGTGGACTGCACAAGTCAGTTGGGGCTTGATATTAAAAAGAAAGCCCAAATATTGTAATTTATTAAAAAAATTCAGTTCAGCCCAAACAAAACATTAAAGATTTTTGTTAAGGGAAAAAAAAAAAGGAAACATGATGTGGTTTCTTCTCTTATACTGATACAATGTAAAAAGTGTTTCGCTTAGGTTAAAGGATGTCGTTATCTAATAAAATCCTTCACTATTTTCTTATGAGACCGACCAAACATCAGTGTCCGTGATCTTTAAGGTATATTATGCTGCTACTTATTTTATTAATTTATTTGTTTGGCTGCAGACGCAATTTAATTTTTTTTCTTTCTCGACAAACAATTTTTTATATTTAGGTTAGATTTTGTTTCATTTCATGTTGCTTTTTTTTCGGACCTTTGAATTGTTTTTGCTACATTTCACGTTACATAAATCTTCTTTGTTCCTAACCGAAAAACTAAAACGAAAAAACCGAACAGAATTATAAAAATCGAAGCGAACCAAATTAAAAAGTTCGGATATCGATTAAGTATTTTCGAACATTGCACTATAAAATATTTATTCTTTGTTTATTTATTTTAGTTACATTTACCGTTGAATTTTGCGTTAGATTATACGTATCGTACTGCATTTGGATAAAAAAATTACCGATCAGGGGTCCGAAATTTAAGTTTCGCTTCAGGCCCATGATTTCTCAGCTACGGCCCTGCGTGATATCTCATAAGCATGGCGTAACTTTTTCAATCTATCATGTACCAAACTACGTTTTCCTATGGTATCTAAATTTCTAATATGATGTACTTTCAGTCAAACGGATACTTATGTGTAAAATTTTATTCTATTAGGTACCTACACATAAAAAATACTGAAATGGGACCTATTTGATTTTTTTAATTGTTAGGTAGTTAAGTGTAAATTTCCAACAATTTGAATTGCTTTAGAAGGTTCTTCTTATGTTCATTTTTTGAACAAAAAAAATAAAAAATCAACGATATTTATTAAATGAACGACTTTAGCAACAACAGTTTGAATTAACTTCTCCATGGTTTCTAGAAGCGAGCAACTTCTTTTTATGATGATATAAACAAAATAAAAGGTTTGCGCAATGGAGAATTAGATACTCACGCGTGAAGACGCAAAATTACTATTAACAACATAATACCTTGACTTTCTCTTGGATAGATTAATATTTGATTTGTTTTGAATAGCCAACTAAGGGCTGCTGTTAACTGAAAGACAACTATACCCCCGAGAGCCTCCACTGCTGACCTTTTGAAAATGCGCTTGACCACCATACTATTCATTCAAACTTCTTTTTCTGATTAATTTTCTAATAATAATAATAATATCGTCGACGTCAAAAAATAACATTACAATTTACAACTATAAGCTTCGAGAAGACTTGAGTTGCGCTCGTGCGAGAGTATCTTTAATTTTGAGCCCATAACTTAGGAACTAAACGAACGACAGCTTTGGTAGAACCGTAGAAGATGTTCTTGTTAATTTCTTTGTGATCATAGTGAAAAAAAAAAACCTTCTTTGACTATCATAACCTACCCCCATAAGACAATAATTTCAAGCAAGGACTTTTTCCATGGCAGAATAAATATCTAAGTCAAGGTATTCATCGATTTTTATATGCAGTTTTGTGGTTTCTTAATTCGTTTGTTATTCTTTTACTTTTCATTCTTTCAGTTTCTCTTCTAGAAGAATTAAACTTCTAGATATTATAATGGATTTTAACGGCGCTTTTGCACACTACGAACATATGAAAGCGTTACACTGATGTAGGAAATATAAACATAGATATATATTATATATATGTCGTAACCACCTATTAAAAGCCACACACAGTTGTTCAATTAATAGATGTGGCCTTACACTCATTCATCACTCCAATTTTTGAATATGGAGGTGCTGCTGCCAAGGACGATTTCTTGCAGCGTGAAGTGAAGATAGCGGCGTTCTCTACTTTTTCGGCGGTGATTATTGAAATGTACCATAGATTAGACCCTATAATCGTTATAATTCAAATATTCAGAGTTAGGCTGTATATGCGAGATCTGGCTTAATAGAAGTGTGATAGTTTCTTTAGTTATTTAATAACGCTGGGATCATTAAATTTTTAATTTCAAGAGTTATTAATATATCAATAAATTAATATTGATTAATAAAAAGATAAAATTTTTAAGTTTAGCTATTTCTTAGTCAATACCAATGACGGACCGAATCAAATTATAGCAAGAGTGGAGAATATATTCATATTACATACAATTATATCACATTCAATAATTTATCAATAATAATATTAATAATTTTATTTGTTGTGATGATCTTTTAGATATATGACATGGTGGTCATAGCAAAAAAACTCACCAACATTTTATCATTGTAATAGTTTAGCAAATAAGTAAAATAATATATAATCGTAATATTTATGAATTATTAATTTAGAGTTTAACGGGGCTTAATATTTATAAAAGGATTTTCCAAAAAGATATTATATTATTATATTATCGAATTTTATGGAGTCGGGACCAGGCGATTTTATTATTTTAGAGAGTTCATTAATTTATAGAGGTTTTATTGTATTAGGAACCACGTGGATGTTGAAGTGATTTTAAGGAACTATTAAGTCGGAAAATATTAAGCTTTTATGAAGCATAAAAATGACGAAAACCATTTGGTATTGTAACCAACTTTATTTTCAGATTCCTTAGTTACGCTGAGCTGGCAAATCACGTCTTAATCTTTCTTTAGAGCACGTGATATAACGAATCTGTAATGTAATTTGCCATTTACGGACGTTTCGTTACGACTTTGATTATGACTGACAAGAGAAACACACACTATATTCACACACTCGCGCGCACATATTCTCTTAAATCTTAGCCAAGATAATTTAATCATAATAATATAAAGGAGCAGAGCAGCCTTATTTCTCACGCTCTCTGCCTTTTTTGGTTCGTTCCTAACGTCGACAGACAAGTTGGGTCAGCAAACACACTACAGAGAGAAAGAGAGATGAATGGAGACGCTGAGTAATCTAAGGCAAGAGAAAGTGTGGGGATGAAGCAATGTCACGCACAGAGAAAGTGAAATAAGTGTTCCTTACTGCCCCAGCAAACGAAAAATGCCCACAAAAACATTGCGGTTTCTGATTCTAATTTCTTGTATGCAAAGGGTTGATGTTACACCTGCAACCCGTTTCTTTTTCTTGTAATATATAGAAAGGTATTTTTTTTTCCTTTCCAAGAGATTTCGTTATGGAAGCATTTTCTTACAGGACTGCTATGATCGACTGCACCGTTCTCTTTCTCTGCGGCGACTTGTAGTGTAATTAGGGTTCGACTGTTTGGTGGAGTTTTATGAGTGGCTCTGTCTCAAAAACAAGTTTTCTTATGGGGCTTTTGATGAGAGAGGAGTCAATGGTGTGACCTTGTATGTACGTTCTCTTTGATTGACTGATTGTTGAATATTTGAAATATTGAATGTGTTGTTGGTTCTCAGTGCTGAGTTCTTATCGTCGTGGAAGTCTGCGAAGAAAGGAAGGAGATGATTCACTATGAAGTTTCCCCTGATAATGTGAAAGGAGAGAAGGCTTTTCATGAAGAAAATCCCTCTTTTGATTCAGAAACTCCTATTCGAATTGGGGGTAAAGAGACAAATACGTCGTTACAATCATCAAAATCACCCATTGGTTTAGGCGAACTGCACGTCTCTGTCCAAAGGCATGCTCAGTCCAAAATCATACCTTCCCCGAGAATCGTTCAGTGTTCTTCGTCGCCGAGTGTGCTACAAGGTTCTTCACCCTTAGCAATTGGGATCACGGCTCTGCTGCACGATCATATCTCAGCGGTAATGAAGTAGAATCATCCTCTCCGTCGATTTTACGACCTACTACTCTTACATCACCTGACCAATGCCTAACGAATCCCGTCCTAAAAACCGATACTTCTGTTCAAAACGTCGATAGTGAATTGAAAATCACAAATCTTCCTCTTTTCCCGCCGCCTACTATCTGTTATTTGCCACCACCTCCTCCTCCACCACCTTCGAGTTGGCATATAAACCACCACCACCACCAGCTTCGCCTATGCATAAACCTCCACCATCACCTTCACCTTTACCACCACCACGTTTAGAGGGGCAGAAGCCGCCACCTCCACCACCACCACCTTCGGAGGGGCACAAACCACCACCTCCACACCACCACCACCACCTTCAGAGAGGCACAAACCACCTGCTCCACCACCACCGCCACCTTCGGAGGGGCACAAACCACCACCACCACCACCACGTCTTTCAGAGGGGCGCAGACCACCACCACCACCACCTTTGGAGAGGCACAAACCACCACAAGCACCACCACCACCGCCTATGGAGGGCCACAAGCCATCACCACCTTTGGTGGGGCATAAACCACCTTCACCGCCTTTAGTGGAACCGCCTGACTCTATAGGTGGTTCGTCGAAGGCGCCTTCATCTTTAAGCAGTGGGAAGATGATACCCGCACCACCTTTGCTGGCGAAGGGTAAATTGCAAGGCAGGGGAAGTACGACGATAAGACGCAGTTGAAGAGGACGTTGCTTAAACCGTATCATTGGTTCAAGTTGACGAGGGTAGTCCAGGGAAGTATTGGGCCGAAGCGCAGAAAACTGAGGACGGCTTGAAGTATGGGCATCAATGTTACTTACTTTGTTAGTATGTTGGGAAAATGCATTTCTTTTTTTAGGATGATTTCTGTGTTCTATTTTATTACGACAGGGCACCTGAGTTTGACATGTCTGAACTCGAGAAGCTTTTCTCGACAAGTTCAGATCTGGGACGGAGCAGTGTTGTACCGACTAGGCATCACTCGGGCGCCAAAGCTCAGAAAGTCCAGCTGGTAATATGGAAAAACTAGTTTGTGGTTCAACTATGTTTGTCATTTTGTCAAATTTTGATGGCACTGGGGGGTAATTGAGCTTTACGTTAATGATCTCCATCATTATACGATGCTTTGTATTGTATAACACAAAATCTCTCTTTTTCTTTTTATAACTGTTATTTTTTTTTTCCTTGTCATGTGCAGATTGATATGAAACGGGCATACAATTGTGAAATAATGCTGACAAGAGTTAAGGTCCCTTTGCCAGATTTGATGGTAGGTTGACTTTAACCAGATTGATGTAATGAATTGAAAAAAATACAATGTTTTGTTTGTATGGGGGGGTATCACATGATAGTCACTGCTAACTGTCTCCACAGAACTCTATTCTTGCTTTGGATGACTCTGCCTTGGATGATGAACAGTTGATAGTTTCATAAAATTTGTCCAAAAGAAGAAGAAACAAAGCTCCTTCAGGTGTCTTTTAATTCCCACTTAGCAAGGGGCTTAATTTTTTTGAAATTTTGAAGCTGACATACCCTTAAGTGTAACTCCATGTCATCTCCTAGAACTATGAAGGTGACCCTGAGAACCTTGGAAAGTGCGAAAAGGTGAAATATAGAATGATTCGTTTTCTTTTTACCACAATGCTCTCCTAACCATAGAATGATTATGTCATGCACACAATATCTGGTGCAGTTCTTCTTGGAGCTGATGAAATCCCACGTATTGATTCCAAGCTCCGTGTTTTTTCATTCAAGATCAAGTTCTTCTGTCAGGTGAGGATTATGATTCTCTATATTTAAGTTCCTTATTAGTACTATTTCTCTGAATAATAGATGCCACGACTGATATGAAACTGTTGAAAGTGTTTCATTCCATTCATGTTTCAGGTATCTGATTTGAGAAGTTGTCTGAATATTGTAAACTCTGCATCTCAAGAAGTGAGTGATTTCGTTATTGCCTTTTGCATTTCAACTGCCATCATTAAAAGCTTCAGTTCTCAGTCAACATGGCTTAGTCAGGTTCGAATTCTGTGAAGTTGAAGTGGATCATGCAAACTATCCTTTCGCTTGGTAACGCTTTGAACCAAGGCACAGCGAGAGGTTAGTTCAAAGAACAATTCGTTCTTTCTACTATATTTTTACATATAAAATAATTTTATTTTTTTTCCTAACAGGTTCTGCAGTTGGATTTCGGCTGGATAGTCTCCTAAAACTCACTGAAACACGAGCACGTAACAAAAAGCTGACACTTATGAATTATCTGTGTAAGTGTGGATTTTTCACTATGTTTTGTTTCTCCTGATATTCTTCTGGTGATCATAAGGGAAAGGCTTATTATTTCCTCAATCTTATAAAATTGTTACACTTGTCTCTGTCAACCTTTAGGTGCTTGCTGAAAGTTGCCTGAAGTTATAGATTTTCATAAAGATCTAAAGAGTTTAGAGGCTGCATCTAAGGTAAACTTGATCGATCTTACCGATGATTTTAGTGCTACAGCTCACATTCGATATCAATGCCGAATAATAATTTCTTGAAGGTCCAATTGAAGCATTTGGCAGAGGAGATGAAGTCGATCAGCGAAGCCCTCAAGAAAGCTGTCCATGAGCTTACAGCTTCTCAAAATGATGTCCCCATGTCCAAACTTTTTTGCAAGGTGACCTTTTATGTATTTAGAGAAATTATGTCCGTCTTTAAATAATAATAAAAAGTAATCTATTTTACAACCCTGCAATGATTTTCATGTGTACAATGTTTATAGACCTTGAAGGAATTCCTATCCCATGCTGAAGCTGAAGTTAGATCTCTCAATTTGCTCTTCGCCGAAGCGGTAAGTGTTTCACTTGTTTGTTTTTGGATATTATAATTATACAGACTTAATGGCCATTATTAACTGACGTGCATGATCTTGATTGGTTTATCAGGGAACAAACGCAGATAATTTGGCTTTTTACTTTGGGGAAGAACCAGCGCGTTGTCCATTTGAACAAGGTATTAGTTTTAGTGAAAAAAGATCTGATCATATAGGGAAAGTCTTACTGAATATTTAATGGTCCAATTCAATATTTGTGTGTCTCTGCAGTTGTCTCGACATTACTTAACTTTGTGAGAATGTTTGTACGAGCACACGAGGAAAACTGCAAGCAAATCGAATATGAGACGAAGAAAGCTCAGAGAGAAGCTGAAATTGAGAAGGCAAAAGCGAACGACTCGACCCAAACTCAGCAGTAATAGATATGAAAACTGTTGTTATTACAAAATCCATCCAAACATGAATTTCCACCTATGTTCTTGAGAAGATTAGTATAGTTTTAGTACGTAGTTAGTTATTCTACTTCAACAGAAGACCACAGGCAACTTACTGAGTATCAAGATCAACATGATATGTTTTTGGGAGCAAAACAATGTTCGCAAATGGTATGTAAATCTTATCCTTAACCCTGAATTTTTTACTTCTACTTTTTCTTGTATATAGATCAATATAAGAGAGAAAAACGAATAACTTCATCGTATTTCTTTTTCTGCAGAGCGAGGTGACTCTCGATATAATTAGTAGTAGGCATTCATCCATCCCCCTTTGTTTTGCTTAGGAAATTCCTTACTTTAAGTTCCCGCCTTAACCGTCGGTTGATTTTTCTGGTAGTAAGTCCACCGTATTTTGTATCTCTTCTTTACGAAGTTGTAATAATTGATGCAGGTCTAGTTATAACAGAATTTTTTACTTCATTTCAACCGTTTTAAACCGTAATATAAAACAAACTAATTTTGTGAGTTGGAAAAGTTGTCGTTATTATCCTCCGATGATGATGATAAGTCCTCGAGCATCTTTCCAGTTATGGCTGCAGCTAAAGCAGCGGTAAAGCTCGGGCTATTAGTCAAGTACGAAGCCATTTGCTCGACGAGTACTCTCTGAATAGTATTATATTCAGCTCCATCATTATGATGATTTTCATGATCAATTTGTATCGTTGAGTTGCATTCGAATGGAACCGCTGTATAATCTTGCTGACATGGACGCTTGTGATTGTGTTTGCCCTCGTAAGTCGCCACTACAATCCATGGATCATCCACACTTCTCTGCACCTGAAACCTCAATCGAGGAGAAAAGAAAACCCTAAGAGAAGCCAAGCTAAGCTCTCTCTCTCTCTCTCTCTGGAATTTTATGGTGCTCACCTTATGTGGGCACCTGTTGATGTGACACCGATTCATGTCATGTCAATATCCCGCATCGACATATAAGGTTATGTCGTCTTAACTAACACCTTCTAGGTGTCATTAATCGACATTCCGGATGATGATGTGACATATTCACGCGATATATTTCATTGACACGTAAATGTTATGTAAGATGTAAATATGCCACATCAGCATCCGAAATGTCGATTAATGACACATAGAAGGTGTTAGTTAAGACGACATAACCTTAGATGTCGATGCGAGATATTGACATGACACGAATCGGTGCCACATCAACAAGTGCTCACATAACGTGAGCACCATAAATTCCTCATATGAATATATGTATATATATGTATGTATGGGATCAATGCTAATGAATCACTATCGTCACCTTCTTTTAACAGGGCAAGCTGGAGCGAAAGAGCACTTGTAATAAGCTCGAGGAGAGTTTTTGTCCTTGGTAACCTTTTGTCCATATTTTTCTCCATTGAAATCCATCTTTCACAACCTGTAAAAAATCACCACCCATTAAAGAAGAAAGAAACTATATATATACAAATATACGTATCGAAGATTAAAGAGGGAGGATGCTCATTTATTACCAGGGAGGTATCAGAAGGATCGATTCGAACATGAGAAACAGAGACGTTCGATCTTGCCCCTTTTGGCGGTGAGAAGCTCCTCCCGTCATTGCAGCGTTTGCAGCATTTGGGCGAATTGTAATAATCTTCTTCTTCTTGGCAGTGAATGATTTCTTGGGATTTCCTTTTTGCGCAGCAATTGGAGTCATTGCTGAACAGAGTGGTGACCATTTCCTTGAGCATTTTGTTCTCTGTCCTCATTCTTTTTAAGTCCTGGATCGATTCTTGAATCTGCAGTGCATGTATTATGTATGTATATTATACATATATATTATATATATATATGTGTGTGTGTTTATATATGTGTGTGTGGTAAATGCAATATCGTCAGTGATGATGAAAACAGAGCATGCATGTAATTATACATACATACCTGAGAAGTGTCTTCTATGGGGTTCCGATTGAGATCGATTGAGCTTTCCATTACTTCTTATTACTGCTTCCAAGAATGATGTGTTAGAAAAATTCATTGACTGAAAAGAACTCTTTTCAGTTTGAGCTTGCAAGATTGGCTATTTATGCTGTACAAGTCGTCGCCTGGTCTACGTCTAATTGAAACTTTTTAAATAAATGTATCTACCATAAAACACGTCCAAAATCTCTCTCTGTCTCCCCCTCTCTCTCTCTCTATATACATATAATATCTATATGTATCTCGTACTCCGACACGCACGCATTATGATAATTTATCTGATTAAAAATCGGTGTTTTAATTGTGAAGGTTACGGTAGATGCTATTAAGATTGGTAAAAATCGGAGAAATTTTGGTGGATGTTTAAAACCTTAAAGAAAAGTATATGAGGACGTAAAAATGTGTCTATACTAGTATCTCGTTTCCTCGTTTGGAAACAAGCTCAATCAATGGTTATCCAACTGCATACGTATTATCAATCATATATTCATTCATTGTGTGTGCACCGGCTATTAATTTAGGAACTCTAATCACCTTTCCTAAAATTTGACGAGGTTTCATCTATTAATTTATTCCTGGCATAAAATGTTATCAAGTTAATAACTCCGTCAGAAAACTTTATATATAGGTACATAGTAGGATGAATTTTTCCCAATAGCTATCCGTTTGGTTGTTAGTACCATCTTATCATCGTTTAGTATGTTTTATGTGTATACTTTGTGTGTGAAAATGAGTGATCAAGTTCCAATTTGGATAAGGCTGAGAATCGTATAGTCATGACTTCATCAAGTTACAACGGTTAAGTCCTTTAGAATTCAGGAAAAGTTCAAGAAGTTCATGTAAGAAGGATTAATATTTAAACGTACAATTAAAGCATCACGTCATAACGATTACGTCGGTGAATGACAACAACTGTTTGTTGCAAGAAGAATATTAATATCAAATAGACTCGGTGTGGACTTGACTGGGTTAACCAACTCCACGATGATAATTTTAACAAATGTTAGGGTTTTTTTCCTTTCTTTTCTTTTCTTTTTTCTTTTTTCTCTTTAGATTTATGATAACTCATTCATTTCTTACATGATGTTTTCAATCATCCCATGGACTATTATCATAGTTTCCAATTTCTCGTTTAAGATGTATATCTACTCTTCTATAAAGAGCTCAACATTGATAGAAATGTCAATTCAATATGCTTAATTACAATTCTACCTTTTATCTTTTTAATTTTTTATTTACAATTTTATTGATAATTTTTACATACATGCGATAAGCTCCTTTAGCGAGACGGGGCCAACATAATGATTTCAGCCCATTACAATGAGAAAAAAGAGCATTTACGCCCCATCATTTTGCTTCTGTTGCCGTTACAATTGTCTGTCCATGCTATAGTATCATTGTTGCCCACTAACATTTTCTTCCACGACGCAATGTATATGCAATAAAATAACTGGATTACTATTCACCGCCCCTTTCCTAGTCACCGCCCCTAAAGAGCTGAAAAAGATGTTTTTGCCCTTATGATATTTAAATTAATTTAAAAAGAAAAAACTAATGTGTATACAAAATTCTGGTACGAAATATTGAAAATTACACACACAAATAAATTCGAACGATCTTCGGCAATGGATCGAAACGAAAAAAAATTCGATTTAACATTTGGGGCCGATCGATCGATATTTTCGTCCATGCAGTGCAGGGACCTAACGAGTTATCGTAAAAATCGTTCGTACGTAGATGAATTATCAAACACGGGTCAGAATCGTTGAAAAAAGTCCCGATCGAAAGAAAATTCCAGTCGGCGCACGGCACGGCCGATCGAACTTTTCGGCCGGCACAAGGCGTAGCCGAACAACAATTTCGGCCGTGCCATGTGCCGGCCGAAATTACTGTTCGGCTAGCACAGAGCCGGTCGAATTTTTCGGACGGCCGGAACAGTCCCGACCGAAAATCATTTTCAGCCGGAACTGTTCCGGCCGAACTGTGCTGGCCGAACAGTAATTTCGGCCGGCACATGGCACGGCCGAAATTGTTGTTCGGCTACGCCTTGTGCCGGCCGATCGATCGGCCGGGATTTTTTTCAACGATTCCGACCCGTGTTTGATAAATCACCTACGTACGAACTATTTTTACGATAATTGCAGGGACGAAAATATCGATCTATCGGCCCTAAAATGTTAAATCGAATTTTTTTTTTCCGTTTCGATCCATTGCCGAAGATCGTTATAATTTATTTGTGTGTTAATTTCAATATTTCGTACCAGAATTTGTATACACGTTAGTTTTTTCTTTTTAAATTATTTTAAATATCACAAGGGTAAAAATGTCTTTTTTCAGCCCTTTTGGGGCTGTGACTAGAAAAAAGGGGGGCGGTGAATATTAATTCCCTAAAATAAATGTAATTGATAGTGGTGGTTCTAATAAGTGATATTTTAAAAATGCAATGAAGTAATTATTGCCAGGCTAAGGCCACATCGTTTACTAAGTTCTTTTTATTTATAAAATTAATTAATGTAGAAAAGAAATTTGATTAGTTAATTGACATACCAATATACCGTTTTTATCCACCAAAGCTCTTTATAAAAGCGTTAAATGCACAATTTCCGATGAGTTTTATACCGTTTCGGACGAATTTTTCCGAGACGGGAACTTTTACTACTATATGTAGTATTTGTGTTTTTACATATATATAAGATATTAAACAAACATATGATACTGTAATTTTAAGTGGCGTAATGGTGAGTAGGTCGGTGGTAGGTTGATGTGATACAGCTTCACGTGGGTTCGATTCTTACTTGGAACGTTTTTCTTTATTTTGAGTATTTACTTATGTTGACTGTTATTAAATAGTTTTTAACAAATACATCAGTTATCATTATTTTTAGTTATTTTTAATTTATAAACATATTTTAACTAATAATCAATCAACAGTTTTAAAACATCATACAAATAATTGTTTTAATTACTGTCAAGTCTATACATATTTTAACTAATACACCATTTTAATAATTCTTTTTTAACTAATAAATCATAACTATCTTAACTATTTTAAGTCTATAAAAGTTCTTAACTAAGAAATGAAATGACAATTTTTAAGTCATTTCAACTAGTATATCATGTCTGGTTTCCCAATACATTAGCTTATTAAGTCTTATTTGTTATATATTTATTTTTTCTTCTTTTACATTTGCTAACTACATTCATTATCCACTTGAAATTTGGTACTCTATTTTCTTTGTAGTATACTAGTATTATAAATGAAAGCTTTGACATCGCATCACACTTCGCAATATTAGTATTGTGACATGTTGTGGTTGTTAGATCTTCACTAAGATTACAGTTGATTTATACTATTGATAATTCGTTGTGTATTTGTTTTAAGATCCATAGTTTTCAACGAAAAAATATATTCAATTGGTAACCTTTCTTAATAGAAGACAGTCAAATGAAAATTATTTTCTACATGGTCTCATTACCCACACCAATTTTGGTTATGGCCACCCCGGTCAAAAAATCCTAGATCTAAGGCTAAGAATCGTATAAGAGAATCCTGATAGTGGCAACGTATGGGCGTGTAAGGCTAAGAATCGTAAAAGAGAATCGATAGTACTACTCATATCACCAAGGTCGACCTACCTTTTCGGGAGTCCATCTATAGAAACTCCAAAGTTAAACGTGCTTGACTTGGGGCAATCTAGGGATGGGTAACCCCCTGAGAAGTAGTTCAGGGTGCGTGCAATGGTGGTACAGTATGACCAGACTATCAGTCGAGTGTGGTGGACCCAACCCCACAGGTCGCGGTAGGGAATGCTACAGTAACACCCGGTATGGGACGGGACGCTACAACGGGCCCTAACTCATTATTCATTTTTTCTATTCTGTTTTGTCGGGTCAGGACAGGGACTTAAAAAGCACCAAAAATTTATTTCAAGTAAGGAAATAAAAACACAACTTAGTAGTTAAAAATAAAAAGACAATAATAACAAAATAAAAATAAAAATACAATACTAATGCCCCGACCCGCCTCCATGGTGCGACAATCGACGTGTTTCATAAATAATCGCAAGGCTCGATATCAAATCAAACTACGAATAAATTGCATGATAGAAGGAAATCGAAAAGCTCAATTGAAACATATATACTCAATATCAAAGGAGATTTTACAAAGTACGGAATATCTAAACATATCGATCGGCGAAGGAATAAATGTACAAACAAAATTTCCGTCGAAAAAGATTCTCGCCAACGGATCCAACGCCAAAGAAGATACTATATCCAAAGTGAAAGAGATTGCGGCGGAACAATGATATCAAAAAGGCAACCTCCAGTCAAATGATATCAACAACTTAGAAAGAAATACTATATATACAGTAGAAAATCTATAAATTAAAAGAGTTATTAATTAATCGATAAACTAATAATTATTAATTTATCGATAAATTAATATTTTATTAATTTATAGTGTATATTACCTTTCAAACTTCCCAAACATCAAATAACCTTCAATCTCCTATGTCCTTAATGAACATCAAATTAATGATCAAACATTCAATCTCCCAAGTCTATCATAATGCGTATGGTGTTAATGTACACTTAAGTAATATTAATGAAGCTGATAAAGAAGATGAAGCTGATGCTGAAATTTCTACCATGGAGCTCCCTTCGCGAACGACGCTATAAAAGCGGCCATCACATTGAATAATTTCTTGTTGACTACGAGAAAACAACGCCCGCAGTTCTTATAATGACAAGTACAATTAGAGATTATATGCAAGGGGAAATTGATTTCAACAAAAAACTTGAGTCATTTTCAATGTAATATGAGAATGTTTTTATGGAGTTATTAATTTATAGTTTATACGGGACCTATAGAAATTATCAAAAGTCTATTATCTTATAATTTTAGAGAATTATTAATTTAGTACGTTATTCCCGAGTCGGGACCGGTCGAAAATATACTATCGAGTATTAATTTATAGAGTTTCTACTGTGTATATATTTATATATATATATATATATATGAGGTCAGCAAACCACAAGCTCAGTGAGAAGATAATACGAAAACACCTTTCCTCCCAGAAATTGTATCCTAAGCAATGTACCATAACAAACTAATTGTATACATACATGAGACGAATACGACAACGACCTACCATGAAAAATAACAATAACGTCAACGACATCCACGTAATCACATAGATGACGCGTGGGTGGCCATCACCTCCCTCGAACTGAGCTCCCCGTCGAGAGTCAGACGAGTCCATCACCGTACTCGAGACCACAGACCGTAAACTAACATATCGACTGCTAGAGCATGCATGTTCCACACATGCGATGACGCTGGCCGAAATCTCCCCAACAATCACCCTTCAACGATAATCAATATCAGTATATGGCATTGGAAGGGTGCACTCATTGGGCCTCACTCACCCGAGTGTGCCAAACTACGGCTACATACTCCATTGTCACTCTCCACTTACCCAACGTGACCATTCGGGATACTTAAAACCCGGCAAGTCTCACTAACCCAACGACAAAAATATCATAATTTCACAAAATGAGGACTATAAACATTACCCATCGCGAGGTTCACACATCCCGTAGGAGGAAGGTGTCCCCGTAACATCAAACTCACAGCGTATGCCTAGCTCTCTTCGGCCTCCTCAGTTGCCCTCAAGTCCCATCTCGATGTCTTTCACCTAAAATATGAGATCATAAGCTCAAGAGATCATATGAAAAATCGATAATAAGTGAGTTTCTCGAAAAATTATAGCATAAACACGAAATCCGGCTTCGAAAAGAGCACTGAAATGCTACATGAACATTTATTTGAATCTATAATTCTGTTTGATGAGCACATGAACCATCAATAACATCTCGAAATCCTTTGGCAATTCACTGGAAAATTTCTGTCCTACAGCAGAAACTTCAATTTTAATAATAGTTCGCACAAGTATCGGATCGAGATGATTTGAGAAGCTGTGAACAGCTGAAGTTTTCTTTCCACAGAAACAAGCGGAATGAATTGGAGTGCTGTAGCTGGGCCAAATTCACTAAAATCAGAGGCTGCACAAACATGATTTTCCAAAGCAGAAAATTGATCTTGGATTGAATTTGTTGAAGAAGAAGATTCTTTACATTTATGAAGCTCGAATTATGCAAAACTTATTCCTGGATGATCAAGTTCTCACGATTTCTCCACTTTCTCCTTGCTTGCTTGTTTGGTTCTTCACGTAGGCATGGCTAAGGATGAAAAAGAGAGGAAAGTGAAGAACAAGTAAGATACTAATCAATCTATATGGGCTGGGCTGTATATATAATTTGGATTGGGCTGAATTGTTTTCAATAATTGGGCTACACTTGAGAGTCAGTTCAGATGTTATAATATTCAACTAATTAAAACTTACAACAAAATAATGAATCTAGTTTTGTTCAACTTGACTATAACTAAACTATCTTCAAGGCCTCTTTCGATGTCTGAACTTGAGGATTGGAACTCGTCGACGGCATTTGATCAACACGTGGTGTGTGAATGAAAAGTGCGACAAGTAATAATTAAAACGAATACCTAATTACTATCACCGACGTGCGATAGGCAGTGCACCTATCGTGTGTAGTGCAGTAAAGTGAGTAAACGAGTATCGAACACAAGGAATAAATCAAGTACTAGTTATCGACTCGATATTTAGCCTAAATAAAGTACGCAGATGGTATTACGAACTATCCTAACAGATTACTCCTAAATCAACGAGAGATTCAAATAACACGATTAACTGGTACGAGAGTTTTTCAGATGATAAAAATGTGCTCGGGATTCGAATCCCGCTAGGCACTATCGGCTAAGACAATAAACTCGCTCCTAAGTAATTAAGACTAAATTGCAGTAATTTCCAACCCGCTTGCGAGTTTGCTGTCGCCCTAAACGCTCGCGGGGATCTAAGATTCAGTAATTACTAACGACGAGGATCGAG
This sequence comes from Craterostigma plantagineum, assembly GCA_027422505.1. Taxonomy (NCBI): domain Eukaryota; kingdom Viridiplantae; phylum Streptophyta; class Magnoliopsida; order Lamiales; family Linderniaceae; genus Craterostigma; species Craterostigma plantagineum. The sequence continues at coordinate 20,621 of JAPQWV010001199.1, read as the reverse complement.
TATTTGCTTTCGCCCTATGCTCGAATCCGATCTTCGATGAACGGCCTAATCGTTATTTAGCTGTCGCCCTAAATGATTTTCCACACAAGCACTTTAACACAGTCATATTAAAGCAACGAAACAACTTCATAGAACGATAAATAGTCAAAGCACAGAGTCACGATAATTATATGTCTCAACTACGAAATATCCTAGCGTTTATCTAATCCCAAACACATAGGCATTTAGCTACTCATGATTGAAGGAAAAACAACGAAAGAAATAATATATGAAGGCGAAGAACTCATGATCTTTCCTACTGATGGATCTGAGATGGTCTCGTTGAAGGATCTTCGTTCTTCGTTCAATTCGGGTGAATTCTTCGTTGATCCGTCTCTTGTGCTCCGCGACGGGAATTCCTGTTCTTCTTGGCTCTCTTTCGTCTCTGGAGAATTTAGGGTTGATATCTGGTGAGAATCCCTCTTTCTGAGTCGAATTCGGGCTTTTATAAGAAATTTCGTAACGGTCACGCCCTGGGACATGGGCCGTCACGGCCGTGACAGGCGTCATTTTACTTCTCGTGTCTTCTGCCAAGTATCACGGCCAGGTGCACTAAGTGTCACGGCCGTGACATACTTTACTTCGACTCTCTGCCAAGTGTCACGGCCAAGTGCAATGGGCGTCACAGCCGTGACCATCTTCGATCCAACTCTCTGCCAAGTGTCACGGCCTAGTGCAATGTTCGTCACGGCCGTGACCTTCTATTTGATTGGCCTCTGTCCATTGTCACGGCCGCGTGCACTAGGTGTCACGGCCGTGACCTTCGCCAGTTTTCATTGTCTTCGCGCCATTTTGCCTCGTTTTCGCTACTTTTCGCCTGAAACTCGCCCTAAAGCCTTATAATACCAAAATAAGTAGAAATGGGATTAATAAGTGCATAAAATGACTACGAAAACTCTATTATGAGCCAATTAAATACTACGATCAACGTACTATGATACGTTTATCAGCGTTCTCCATCCGGTTCTTCGATTCGGCCAAAGTTCACTTTTTTTAACAATGTTGCATTGTGAGGGAAATTGGATTAAGGCTCGCGGCGATCTCTGATAATTCGGCCGTGAAGACTCCATGACGGGTTTATGAGATATTAGTGGCTTCTAATTTTTTAAGATGCTCCATGATTTGGAGAAAATCCAAAATAGTCCATGTTGTTTACCCCATGGACCAATTTAGTGCTCGATGTTTCGCATGTACCATTTAGTCTCCGATGTAGTTGAACAATTTTAGTCACTCCGTTTTGACCGTTAACTTTGACAGAAAATACTAGGGTTGTTAAAATCGACCTGAACCGCCAAACCCGACACGAATCGCACCCGAAAATAGCAGGTTCGGGTTAGCATTTTTGACCTGTTTACGGTAAATCCGAACCCAACCCAATTACTAAGCGGGTCAGATTAGGGTATGGATTTTCAACCCGATATCAACATGAAATCAACCCGAAATCAACCTTAAATCAACCCATTTATCAACCCATTGAACCCGAATAATATATATCATTTAAATATTATTAATATAAATAAAACAAAAGGATTAACCCTAATTCTCTATCCACTCTCACGCTCACACATGCTCCCAAGAGAAAATTAAATATAAATTAGAAAAATAATAAATTTGATAATTTCAAAGAATGTTAACGAAATATCTAGTTTAAAAGGATTAGACGATACCTTAATATATATGAATTTTTTAACGAAACTTCGCACGAAAATTGGAATGAGTGCATCCCCGTTAACTTGGCATGGACGGGAACGAAAATACTCGTAAACTTCCGTTGACCATTTATCATTATTATTACATAACATGGGTTTGTCATGTATTATTATCAAGGTTCTGAAACCAGGTTTTCGAAACGGACCGAAAATTTCAGTGGTTTAAGATTTAGTGTTTCAACCGGTATAAAATCAAAATCAAAACGGAGTAAAACCGATAATATAAATATATTTTATATACGGATCAATCAAATAATATAGAAAATATGTTTTTATGAATTTTTCAAATTATAATTTTATAAATTAAGGGGTAAAATTAAATAAAAGTAAATTGTGTGGTTGTTAAATTAATAGATGTCAAGTATTTTATTTATGAATTTGGGGTCAAATTTGAATAAAATATAACAGTGAATCAATAGGTTAAGTATAAAATAAAAATTATGGTGTCGGCTGAATTTGAGTCCAAGCTCATTAAGTAAAATACCTCCAACTTTACACCAACCAAACTAATTTATTGGTAGTTCCTATTTTATACTCCATTCGTCCCAGCAACTTTATCACATAAGTTGCCGGGCACGCATGACATTATTATAATACAATAAAATGTAAAAAAGTGTATATTTTAACACGTCTTTTAAGAATATTTAATATTACTATTTTGATTGTTTGTGATGGGATTTTGGTAAATAAGGAAATGTGATAAAATTATTGGGACTCCCGAAATGAAATTGTGATAAATTAGCGTGACGGAAGGAGTATAATTGTTGCAAATTCTATTGGATCCCACCTTTTTTCTATTTGCACCCCCTAGTTAGAGTAAACATTAATTATTACCAATTACATACCCCATATAAAAAGGAAAAAAGGAGTTTAATGTTAATATTTTAAGTAATATCTAAAATAATATTAAATAACTACTTGCCAATTAAAAATGCAGTTTTATCTGGCGGGCATGGTAAATGAGGCCCGCCCCGCCCTACAAGCGGGTGGCGGGCCTGGTGGGGCCCGACCAGTCCTAACAAATAAAACAAAAAAATTATATAAAAAAATTAAAATAAATTAATGAAGTTGAATTACTCCTAATTAAATTTAAATTCTTTAATAAAAATTTATTTTGTTGTTAAATTTGAATAAATTAAAAATTGGTTCGAAAATATAAAAACCTATGTAATTCATTTATATATTAATTTTTTTAGAAAAATTATGTTATGATATTTGGTGGGCTTGCCCGCAGCCCGCGCCGGCTTACCTGCATAGACCTGCCCTCTGGCGGGCCTGAGAAATTGCAGTCCACTCGCCCTACTGGCGGGTAGCGGCCCTGGTGGGCACCCCTCCTAAAAAATAAAAATGAAAATAATTATATTAAAAAATAAAAGAACATTAGAATAAACTAATGAAGTTACCTAATCAAAATTTAAATTCTTTATTAAAAATTTATTTATGTAATTAAATTTGATTAAATTAAAAATTGGATCTAATAAAATATAAAAACCTATATAATTCATTTTTAATATTAATTTCTTTGAAAGAAATATTTTTATATTTGGCGGGCCTGCCCGCGGCCCGCGCGGGCTTACCTGCATAGTCCCCCCTCTGCTGGGCTTGAGAAATGGCAGCACGCCCGTCACTTTGGCGGGCCGTAGCCGCGGACCCATTTGACTGTACCGGGTGGGACGGACCGGCCCACAGGCCACAAGCATTTTTGTTAGTTCTATATGTGTCATTGGTTAAAATGACTTAATTAATAATTTTTTAATAGTTCATGTAATTAATATTATTAATTTAATGAAAAATAAGAGTTGTATAGGGGGTGTGAATAGTAGGACCCTTATTGGAAACCATGATTATTATGATACAGACCATGGTTGTTAAAACCGGGCCGGACCGGTCAATAATCCGTTCGGTCCGGTCTTTTTTTTTTTAATTTAAAAATAAATGAAAAAATTAGTTTAAATACGTTATACGAAATAGGAAAACCAATAAGTTAGATTGGTATATTGGTTAAGTTGTTGATATTTTACTTAATGGACTTGGGTTCAAATTCACCAACACCCTAACTTTTATATTTTATAAAACCTATTAGCTCACTATTGTATTTTTATTCAAATTTGACCCCAACTCATAGATTTATACTTGACATACGATTAATTTATAACAACCCACATAATTTACTTTTATTTAATTTTACCCATTAATTTATATAATTATAGTTTGAAAAATGTTCATCAAAACATGTATATTTTACATATAATTTGATTAATTCATATATAAAATATATATTTGTTATATTTAAAATACCAGTTTTACTCGGGTTTGATTCCAGTTCTATACGATTAAACCACTAAACCTTAAATCACTAAAATTTCCGGTTCGGTTCGAAAACCCGGTTCGAGAACCTTTGATACGGCGTAGATTCCTAGACTGTGTGTGTCGTATTATCGCCTACTTACTACTGGCAAATTCATAGCTTAGTCTGTCATTTGCTTCACGTGCCGAATCAAGATTGCTCCTTATTCCATCTCATTTTCACTACTAGTACTACTAGCAGCAGCAGCAGCAGCAGCTAACTAATACGACGTCGTTGGACTTCAAGCTTTTCTTCAATGGGCGGCGGAGAGCGGTGGTGCGTGGTCACCGGGGGCAGAGGGTTCGCCGCGCGTCATCTTGTGGCGATGCTCCTCAAGCAAGAAATCTTCTCTGTCCGCGTCGCTGATTTGGGCTCCGCAATCACCTCGACCCCGACGAAACGACGGCGTTCTCGGCCAAGCTCTCAGGCGTGGACGCGCCGAGTATGTCGCTGCTGATCTTCGCGATAAACCTCAAGTACTTGCAGGTAATTGAAAATCGATGGGCAATTAATTCCCCCAACTCAAGTACAGCTTCGTTTGTTTAATAAGTAATTATCCAATTTACTGTGGTATTAGGGATCCTCTCTAGTTCGATAAAAAGTTGAAACAAGCTTCAGTAGTAGTAAACTCGTCTTATTTCATATCATTGTCCGTTTCAAATCAACGGTGCAGACACATTGAGGTTGTGTTCTTTCATTTATTTCCAGTTTTGCAAAGGGGCTGAAGTAGTTTTTCACATGGCTGCGCCTGATTCATCTATAAACAATTACCAGTTGCATTACTCTGTCAATGTACAAGGTTGTTTTTCTTTTGTCAATTATGGCAATTTTTACATTTTCCTGCTACTTTTCTTTTTTGTTGTTTAACAATGTTGCGTGCTGTAGGAACTCAAAAATATTATCGATGCTTGCATCGAGATGAATGTTAAGAGACTTGTCTATACTAGCTCACCTAGTGTGGTCTTTGATGGGTTCACGGGATTCTTAACGGGGATGAGTCATTGCCATACCCAGACAAGGTATTCATACTCTTTCTATCTCGATTTATCTTAACTAACTCGTGGGCTGAAATCATTCGTTTTCTTAAAACGTCCACCTTGTCTTGGATTTTCTTTGTTCAGCACAATGATTCCTACTCTTCCACCAAAGCCCAAGGCGAGGCTCTAGTTATGAAGGCAAATGGCACAAATGGGCTTCTAACATGTTGCATTCGACCAAGCAGCATTTTCGGTCCTGGAGATAAGTTGCTTGTTCCATCATTAGTCTCTGCAGCTAGGGCTGGGAAGTCGAAGGTAAATTATATATCCTAGAGCTTCACCTCAAATGTACATAAATAACACTCCATCTACTGGGAATTGTTACATGTCTACTTCATCTCGCACCTTCATCGTTCTGATTTGATGTTGTGATGATATTCAGTTCATCATAGGAGATGGAAACAACATGTACGATTTTACATATGTGGAGAATGTTGCGCATGCTCATATATGTGCTGAGCGAGCGATGGCATCTGGAGCAGAAAAAGCTGCTGGGAAGGTACCCAAAATCTGTCTTTAACAGCTCATTTAACAATATTTTATTTGATGTTCGCAACAAAAAGTTATTAAAACTTGCAGCCGTATTTCATAACGAACATGGAACCAATAAAATTCTGGGAGTTCATGTCACTTATTCTTGAGGGTTTAGGTTATGAGAGGTATACTTTCGGTTGTCTTATTATTTATTATTTGGTATAAACAGGTCACTGTGGTCGTAGCTGTTATCCTTATTTCTGGTATTTTATTTATCATGCAGGCCAAAGATTAAAATCCCTGCCTTTATTATGATGCCAATAGCATACTTGGTCGAATTGATATACAAATTATTAGCCCCATATGGTATGAAAGTGCCTCAGTTGACACCGTCGAGAATCAGGCTTCTCTCTCGCAGCAGAACTTTTAATTGTTCTAAAGCTAATGAACTTATTGGCTATACCCTGTTGTCAATCTCCAGGTTAGCACATGTCGAGAATATTCGTCCTTTTTCCCCTTTTATCCTTCTATAAAAAACCCTTTTGCATAAGTGTTTATCATCATTTAAACTTAATTCTATCTGGGGACCTGGAAACTAATAGAACTGGATCCATGATGCTTTCTTTACGCAGTGCTGTAATTTTCATAATTACCTGGAAACAGAAGGAATATGTAAACTTCTGTGGATCCATGTGAATATCATGTTCTTTTTGTTACTGCACCAATCTTACTCGCATCCAATAATAACGTCCAGTGACGATACATTTCGACTTCACTTCACCATATGCATATTATTGTTTATTAGGAGGGTCTTAGAAGAACCATCGAATCCTACCCCACTTGAAGGCTGCTGTAAGAAGAGGGTATCTGAAACAGAATCACTTCTTGGACATCCAAAAGGTCGCATCTCTGTGGCCTTTATATTTTCGCTCATATTTTGAAGATTACATGTTTTACTTGTATTAGCAAAAGATTGCATTTCCCGTGAGCACTACAGCTCGTGGTTTAGACACAGCACAGTGACACGACAAGATCATAACGTCGTTTTGGTTAATTTTTTCTTATCTTCGACAGATCGATAGGAGAACATTGCTGCAGACAGCTTTGTGAGAAACAACGACCCTCATGCTACATGCTCGAACGTGAGCTACTGTGATAACCTAATGTAAAATTTCAGACCATCCATCCATCCATCATACTCTGAGGTTCAGCCACATCACTCTGTCGTGACCTTTTCTTATTATAATTTTGTTGTCTTTTATATCGTGAAAAAACAAGTGAGTTGCTCTGTTTTATTATTTTCCACAATAAAATGCCTTTTGCTGCTGCTTCTAATCTATTAATATTCGTCGGTGCTTTGAATTGAACTACAAAATGTGTTAAAATTCTAATAGCTCAACAAAGGAACCATGGTGTATGGTCCTACCTAAGAGATGGATGTGTTTACTTTGATGGATCAAGGCCTAGTTATCCAAGCATATATTGTTCACTTCCTAAACTTCATTTTTCTTTAAAGCCCCGGGATAAGTGTAGGCCCGTTATAATAATCCATCATTTGCAAGATAAATTATCCAAAGGGTCTGGCCGAGATATTTAATCCGATCCCATTCTAATTTCTTGAAATGACATAAATACCCTTGAGCCTACATATAAATTTATAATCAGTTTCAAGCTAAACGCTTTATACCAAATTTCATCTCGTTGGAATCATATTCGGCCACCTACGAGAATAATTAACTTTCGATGTGTTGTCTTGCATTAGATGCATAGTTCTTTATCATTTCCTCAATCCCAACTGAAACAAAAATCGAAATCCTAACAGTAAAAATTTTCAAAAGGGACTGAAAATTAATCAAATGCAACTGGGAATTTTATGGGTAAGCTCGTTAGTGGGATGAGAAACTGGGATGAGAAATCAATCAATTATGCGTGATATGGGGCTATCCCAATCAACAAGATTTATACGTGTGGGAAAGGGAAATTTATATGCCGGAGAATCGATAATGTTATGTGCGTAAGGTGCTATTGAAAAAGAGACTGAAGGGGACGTGTTTGGGACTTGTTGGGGACGTGTTTGTGTATTGGGACGTATTGGGGGAGTCGGGACGTGTTTGGGGATCTGTTTGGGACATGCTGAGATGTGTTTGGGACGCTGGGGACCTATCTGGGGCATGTTGAGATGTGTGTTTGGGACGCTGGGGACCTGTTTGAACGTGTTTGGAACGCGGGGGACCTGTTTGAAGGAACGTAGGGGACCTGTTTGAACATAAACGAAATAACACCAACGTGGTTCGGATCTTTGCAGATCCTACGTCCACGGGCGCTCTAAAACGGGTCTTTACTATACTTAGAAGGTTTACACGCTCACAACTCACTTTCGCTCATACATGTTGCAAGATCTACTGGAAAGGAATTATTACTGTGAGAGAGAAGGTGTTTTTCGTGTGTGGAAAGATGTTAGAAAAATGAGAATGGCCTGTGAAAATAACCAAGTCCTCCTTTTATAGGCAGAAGCTTTTGGTTATTGCCTGGAGGTCCCTTCCGTGATCCCTGATGATAGGACCTTCTGGGACCATGTGCTGCTCAGCATGACAGCCGTCTGTCAGAGCAGCCCTTGACAGCTTTTAGACATCTTTCTGTAGTGAACAGTGGTCACAGCTTTTGCAGGGGTGCTGCCCTCTTAACGATCTGACACGCGTCCCGGTAGCTTCTTTTTGTTGTCTTTTCACCCAGGGCCTTCAGAGGATGCCCTTCTTTAATCGGATATTCCTTTTGTCCAGAGGTCCCAGCGACTCCCTTTCCAGATATTTTTTACTACGTGTGGGCTTTCTTTTGTTATGGGTCTGCTGGGCTTTTTTATTTTTCGGCCATCTAGTTTAGTCACATCAACCACTCCCCTATTCTAATTTAGTTTTTGGGACAAAAAGTGAATTAGAGTAAGATTGTAAGACGGGCCTTACCTTCTTACCGTGACTATTCCTTGAACGGACGCGCCTTGTGGGTGGTTTAAAGGTTCAGCCAGTGTCTTGGGTCTCTGGCGCCTGTATGACGTCCTCATGGTGGGCTATGTTGTCCGATCAGGAGTAGGGTACAGCTCCTTAGTTTCCTCTGACTCCCCAAGCCAGCATACCCTATGTAACTCCGTTGCCCCCTCGGGTCAAGGAGATTCTTCCTTCTGTAGGGACAGTGGACGCCCTGCGGTTCCTTCTCCTATTAGGGGGCTCAAAAACCTCCCATCATCACAGTCCCTGTTTCTGGTGTTAACAAGAAACAACTTCATCAAGGGGTCAGAAAGGGAAATAAAAAAGGAAGTTACGTCCTTCTTCCCCTCGGAGTGATTATGCTGTGCCTCTTATGGGACTTATAGGGACCTCAGTGGCTGAGCTCCCTACTTCTGTGGACCATCTGAACAGAGGGTGAAAAGATGAACTTGTTAGATCGTTGAGTGCTCCTAGACGTTCAGAGGGTCATCTCTCGGGTGGTGAGCTACGTGGCTGTCGGACCGTCCGCCAAGTCGTCAACCCGGGACCTGGAGATAGTTAATTTAGACGAAGTCAACCTATTAGTACGAGAGGGAACTGCGGAGCTCCCTAGAGAAAGAGAGACAAAAATGCAGCTCTGATGAAATAGCGCAAGGAAGATCTCTAGGCTCCTTCGCTAAGGAGAAGGGAGAGTAGGATGTCGATTTTGCGCGTGTGACGGAGGTGCATTTGGCTTATCTTCAAGGGCCGCCATCTTTGATTGCTTTGAATGAGGTCCCCAAGCTCCCGAGAGTCCTCGTTTCTGGGTTGGCGTCCTGAAGGAGCATGTGAAGGGCCTGACCCAAGCTATGCTCTCCCAGACATCATCTGCAGCTCCTCAGGGGACTTAGTGGAAGCCCTTTCCAGACATCTTAGGACCTGCAATGTTTTAAAAGAGCTTAACTTCCCTATATGTTTGCGTGTCTCTGTTGGAGCTCGTTTTTCCTCGGGCTTTTATCGTCGCTGTTGCGTCCTTGGAATCTGGAAGGGACCTGGCAGGGACCTGATGGGGGAGCTCCTCTTCGAGCCTTGGAGGAGATCCTCAGGTCCTGCTGCACATTGCTTCTAGCTTCTTGGGGCATCCTAGGACCTGTGATGTTTTAGGGAGCTTAACTCCCCTAGCGGGGACCTGATGGAGGAGCTCCTCTTTGAGTCTTTGCACTAGTAGGAGATCCCTAGGTCCTGCTGTACGTATCTCCGAGCTCCCTGGGACATCCTCATTTTTGCCTTTTTCAGGGTGGTGATGGCTTGTAAGAAACACTTCGTTATTTCTTGTTTCGAGATATGATGGTAAGGACTTGGGAGCTTAACTCCCCATGTTCGTATGTTTCGTCGGAGTTCCCTTTCTCCTCGTATTATATTATTATTATTTTTTTTACGGGACCTGATGGATGTTTCTGGGAACATCATTACTGTGTCATGGTTAATAGCGTTAGCTATTCAATTCGTAAGCCAAGTACGAATTCACGCCCTTGGTTGCAATGACCGTCGTCATTGTCCTTGGGTGTCACTTTGCGCTAGGCTCTCTTTGTCCTTAGCGAGTTCAGTAATATAGGCCCGAAGGTCCTAAGTATGAAGTGGGGATCTCTCCCACTGTTTTACCCTGGTTATAGCGCCAGCTACGCTGAGGTACCTATACACGTCGCAGGCCTTACTGATGACCTTTGATGTCCTGTACACCGCAGCCCGTCAGCGGCGGCATCTTGTACGCCCTCATGGGCATCTTTCACGTCGCAGACCTGTGGCCTTTGATGTCGGGTACACCGCCGACCCGTCGGTCTTTGGCATCATTTCACGTCGCAGACTATCAGTCTTTGATGTCGGGTACACCTTAGGTCCGTCGACCCTCGGCATCGATTATCTTTACAAGTGCACTTGTTTATTATATCATAAAATATATATATTCCGACAAGGCGGTATTTTCTTAGGGATATAATTAGTTTACCCTGGTTATGGCGCCAGCTTCGCTTGAACGCATAGTTATAGCACCCGCTCGCTTAAGTGCGTGGTTATAGCGCCAGCCCGCTTAAATGCGTGGTTATAGCGCCCGCTCGCTTACATGCGTGGTTATAGCGTCCGCTCGCTTAAGTGCGTGGTATAGCGCCCGCTCGCTTAAATGCGTGGTTATAGCGTCCGCTCGCTTAGATGCGTGGTTATAGCGCCCACTCGCTTAGTATTTGGGCTCTTTGTTGGAGGCCTAAAATTTGAACTAATGGAGCTCCTTTGTCCTTGGTTAATGGTGAGGTCCCTGGCTCCAGGTCTCCAGAGGTTTGGATGTTAGCATGGAGCTATCTTCTAGGTCCCCTAGACTTTCATGTGTCAGCCCAGAGCTTGACTTCTTTGCCTTCAACCAGCACGGAGCTAGGTTTCAGCTGGTTTGGAGAACCCTTATAACAAACTTTGCATGCTGGCGAGGACCTCAGCCTGGAGATCTCGAACACACAGATCATGTCCTCGTTTTCAGCAAGGAGCTGGTCTTTAGGCTCGGGGAATTAGGGCCTTCACGTCAGGGCGGAGCTGGACTGTAGGTCTTCGTGCCAGTGGGGACCTGGGCTTTCAAATCCTTGAGGCTTTTCATATGCCAGTGCAGGAGAGGACTTCGACCTTCGGGAATCTCCGGATGCCAGCCCGGAGCTTGGCTTTTGAGGTCCTGCGGACCTTTGCCAGCTCGGAGCTTGGCTTGAGGCTGAGCCTTACATGGAGCTGGTCCTTCAGAGGAGGCGGGGGTTGTCTGCCTTTATTCGGCAAAGATCCCCTTGGCTCCTTCTCGGCTGCCTTCAGACCTTGGTCAGGGCCCTGTTTTACGAACTTTCTCAGTAGGAGGGGGCATTCGATTTTCATCTTCAAATGTTTTCGATCCTTCAAATGATAGTAATTGTTAGTACGATGCATTATCGATAATGAAAATGAAAAATAGATTTAGGAGGCCCTGTAATTCTGGCTAAGAGCTCCTTCTTTTACGAGATGTCCCTTAGACAGTGAGGATCTCCTTCATGCTATTGCATAACGAAATGAGGTTCTTTAGGACCCTAGGAAGAGGTCCCGACAGCTCCCTATCCTGAGGTTGAGGTGGTTTTCCATGGGCGCATCTCTCGCCTGTTTCTTCCTAGCGTAACAGCTTTATGGAATTCTGAGGGAGCTCTTGAGACAACGACACAGCGAGCTCCCATCATGGAGGTCGTTGGTTGGTTCACTCCCTTTTTACGGAGAAAATGGTGGTGGGTGTCACCGGGACCGCAGTGTTGGACCTACTGATATTGTGTGGTGGTCCTCGTCCTCCCTTTGTCGATGAAAGGGTAGGACCCGCCGATCCTTAGCATCTTAGATCTCTCATACCAGTATGGAGCTCCTATAATAGATCCACTGGGCCTTCCTTCGCTACAGCGGCCAGCGCCTTTTTCGGCTGTTCTATCAGGATAAGCCTCTCGATCGCATCCTTCAATCAATAATAATTGTTAGTGCAGTGCATATTTTTATCACACGATAAAACAATATATAATAGAGAATGGATCTAGGGGGCCTTGAGGTCCTGGCTAAGAGCCTTATCAATGCGGGATGTCTCTCGTGGATCTTTGGACGTTAGCTTGGAGTTTCCTTCTAGGTCTTTCGGACATTCGCATGCTAGCGAGGAGCTTGGCTGGTATCTCCTGCGGCTTTTTGGACGTCAGCGTGGAGCTTGGCTTCTAGGTCCCACAGACCTTCTCGTGCTGGCGAGGAGCTTGGCCTGGAGATCTCAAACACATAGATCCTATGTTTATTTCCAGCATGAAGCTGGTCTTCGTAACTCCCCAGTGGTTCTTCATAAAGGGGTCAGGCTTTGCGCGTGGAGCTTAGCCCTTAGATCCCGAATATAGGAGCTCAGGTCTTTGTGCCAGCACGGAGCTGGGGAGATCCAGAAGGCGAAGCTTCGAATCTTCTTGCCAGCGCGGAGCTGAGAGGTCCCGAAGGCGGGGCTCTGGGTCTTCCTGCCAGCGTGGAGCTAGGGAGATTCCAAAGGCAGAGCTTTGTGTCTTCTTGCCAGCGCGGAGCTGAGAGGTCACGAAGGCGGGGCTCTGGGTCTTCCTGCCAGCGTGGAGCTAGGAGGTCCTGAGCATGGAGTTACGGACCTTCTCATCAGCGGGGAGTGGGGAGCTTCGGGTCTTCGCGCCAGCGCAGAGCTGGGATTTGAGGTCCTTCTGGCCTTGGTACACCATCATGGAGCTGGACCTCTAAGTCTTTCAAATGCTTAAGTGCATGATTCGAGCTCTGTTGGCCATTGGAGTCCCTAGTGCCTCGCGCCCCTACTATGCCAGGGACATGGGTCCTGACTGGAACTGGCCCCCATCTGGAGGAGGTGGACGTCGTTTGCCTTTAGTTGGCACAGTTCCTACAGATCCCTCCTCGGCCACCTTCTGATCTTGTTCGAGGCCATGATAAGTGACCTCCTTCAGATTTGCCCTCGAATGAGTCATTCAATCTTATCCTTCAAGAGAGAACAATTGTTAGTATGGTGGTCACATATTTATTATGATAATAGTATTATATAATTGAGAAGGGGATGTAGAGGGCCCTGGAATTCTGGCCAAGGGCCTTATCAGCGTGGGATGTCTCCTGTGGATCTTGCCCTCATGGCACTGTGCTTTTATCTCCCACTGGTCTTCGAGTGTCGGCGCTGAGCTGACTTCTAGGTCCGTGGACCTTCGTATGCTCGCGCGAAGCTAGACTCTGATCTCCTGCGGCTCTTCGAACATCAGCGTGGGGATTGGCTCCTAGGTCCCACGGACTTTCGCGTGCTAGCGAGGAGCTTGGCTTATATCCCCCGCGGATCTCAGGTCGTCAGCGTGGAGCTGGACTCTTGGCTCCCGAAAGCGGAGCTCCAGGTCTTCGTGGTAGCGCGGAGCTTCGAGGTCCCGAAGGCGGGGCGTCGGATTTTCTTACCAGCGTGGAGCTGGGAGGTCCCGAAGACGGAGCTTCGGGTCTTCTTACCAATGGGGAGCTGGGCTCTTAGGTCCCGAAGGGGAGCTTCGGGTCTTCTCGCCAGCGCGGAGCTGGGCTCTTAAGTCCCGAGAGGGAGCTTCGATCTTCATCCTTTCCTCCTCTCGATCAGGTGGTGTCTAATGCATTATGTCTCAGGAGCTTCATTTGTGGCTTCGGCAGCTCCTGCAGTTTATAAGTCCAGCTTCTTTGGCAGAGAGAGTCTTCTTCCCCCCTTTTTTTGCTTTTTGTCTCGTCCCAGTAGAAATAAGGAGAGGAAAAGAGAAATAGAAAACGTTAAGCACAACTTCGCACAACATAGGCAAAATTACTCACGCCTTCAACTCGGAATTTCCCACAGACGGCGCCATTTGATATGGGGCTATCCCAATCAACAAGATTTATAGTTGTGGGAAAGGGAAATTTATATGGCCGGAGAATCGATAAAGTTATGTGCGTAAGGTGCTTATTGAAAAAGAGACTGAAGGGGACGTGTTTGGGACTTGTTGGGGACGTGTTTGTGGTATTGGGACGTATTGGGGGAGTCGAGACGTGTTTGGGGATCTGTTTGGGACATTGGGGACCTGTCTGGGACATGCTGAGATGTGTTTGGGACGCTGGGACCTATCTGGGGCATGTTGAGATGTGTTTGGGACGCTGTGGACCTGTTTGAACGGTTTGGAACGCGGGGGACCTGTTTGAAGGAACGTAGGGAACCTGTTTGAACATAAACGAAATAACACCAACGTGGTTCGGATCTTTGCAGATCCTACGTCCACGGGCGCTCTAAAACGGGTCTTCACTATACTTAGAAGGTTTACACGCTCACAACTCACTTTCGCTCATACATGTTGCAAGATCTACTGGAAATGAATTATTACAGCGAGAGAGAAGGTGTTTTTCGTGTGTGGAAAGATGTTAGAAAAATGAGAATGGCCTGTGAAAATAACCAAGTCCTCCTTTTATAGGCAGGAGCTTTTGGTTATTGCCTGGAGGTCCCTTCCGTGATACCTGATGATAGGACCTTTTGGGACCGTGTGCTGCTCAGCATGACAGGCCGTCTGTCAGAGCAGCCCTTGACAGCTTTTAGACATCTTTCTGTAGTGAACAGTGGTCACAGCTTTTGCAGGGGTGCTGCCCTCTTAACGATCTGACACGCGTCCCAGTAGCTTCTTTTTGTTGTCTTTTCACCCAGGGCCTTCAGAGGATGCCCTTCTTTTATCCGGATATTCCTTTTGTCCAGAGTCCCAGCGACTCTCTTTCCAGATATTTTTACTACGTGTGGGCCTTCTTTTGTTATGGGTTTGCTGGGCTTTTTTATTTTTCGGCCCATCTAGTTTAGTCCACATCAATGCGTTATCTCGTTGTCAATTTTGACATGTGGAGTGCAAGAAGCTCCCCGCTGAAAGAATAATCCGTCGTTTGCTTTGTAGGTGTAGCAGGGTAGAATTGTAACTTAGTCATGGCTGAAAATATATTTTATACTGTTCTTATCTTCCACGCAACAACATATTATTTATCGGAACGGAACAGTAAAAATCCAGATTATAATCCCTAGACAAAACTATCTTGACTCTTGAGTTATCTCTTCCACGCAGCCATAGATAGGTTAGGCTACTCTCCATGAGGAACTTGTGTATTCGATTCCCTTATCTTTCTTAGAGAGTTGTCTGCTTAATCTTGGGATGAAATACATACCAATCTCGGTGGAAGACGAGTATTATCCTATAGTTGGTGATGATAATTATATTTAGTTCGAAAAAAAATTAATCTGAGTTTGAGAACTGCAGTCCTTATTTCGAAAGTGAAAACTTGAAATGTAGCCTTATAAGAGGACCACGAAATCAAGTACTGAGTTTGGGTTCACGAAGTTCAAGATTAATGATAGATCAAATTTTTTTTTTGTTTATCCTAGTTATATAAGGTTTCCAGCTTGGTTATTTAAGTAACAATATCTCGTTACTGGGATCAAATGCTTTGAGTTGAAAGTCAATTGATCACTAATAGTTCATTTTTGTTTTATTTATTTTAATTTCTTATTTTTATCTTGTCAAAAACAGCGTCTTAACTCTTACTTTAGCATGTTTAGTATGTTGGATAACAAGAGACAGTTTACGTCTTGAGATTGTTAATCGTTCGGTACTATAGATTGCATGGGATTTGTGCACTTACCAATATTACCTACAATATTTTCTGAGGAACTTGAGAAATTACAACCGTAACCCTGTGCAAAAACGAACACCAATCGACCTTTGACATGTTAATAGAAAACAACGTCACCTCCACAATCGACTTGACCTGAGGAAAGTCACAAATGAACCACGAACTTCATTGTTAAAAAAAAAGAAGCAGCAAAAATCAATTCCTAAATAATCTAATAATCACAAGTCTAATAACTCATGACAAGTTATACACAAAAAAATATTTGAACTCGAAGATTATCTGGTTTTTTTTGGAGTAAATTCCTTTCGATTAGGTGACGACAGATTGCGGAGAATATAGTTGTGTTGGCTGTGAAGAAATAAGCTCGTTAGATAAGATAAAAAAACGAAAACGCCATTGACAGATTTCACATTGCAGGTTGCTTCGCGATGCCTCCACTTTTTCAGCTCACAGAGAGGAATTTATGCGCTATGAAAAGGGATTTTAATTTCAATGATTTAAGCGGTATTCAGTAATTTCATTGTGTTATTATACTGGGCTGGACTAATAAGTAATAATCATGCCTACATAGCTGCTACGTTTGCTTTGTAGGACAAAACTAGAAATGGGTTGCAGAATAATTGTAAACCATATTCTCATGTTTGGTAGTCTAGACGAAGCCCGTGAAAAGTAGAAAAGTCCTATAATTTTTTAACGGTCCCTTCTATAACTTATCTCAAATGGACCAATAGTCCTTAATTTATCTTGGATTTTCTAATATAACTTTTCTTGGGCTTGTACCCTTGTATTATATGGGCTACGAATCAAACATAGCCCAGATAAATTACCTTGCATAGCCTAGATTGTTAAAACAGCCTGGTCTTGTTGAAATTAAGAGCACAAACAGAGGAAGAATCTCAGGTGGAAGATGATCATCAGAGCTGATCAGAGCAGCATGAATGAAGCAAGGGACTCAACTTAAATGAAAACACGCGGGGAGTTTCATAGGGCGCATTTTATACTTATAAAAGCGCTGGAGGATCAAACGCGTGAGCTATGTTAAAAGGAACGACAAGCTTAAATACCAATAACGTGACCATCAGTGACGATTCTATTAGTGGATTGATTTACGCGCCAAGTATGAGATATAAAAACAGTGGATGAGTTATACACTGTTTGATTGAGAGCTTTTGACATTCACTTAGAGAGCGTGAGTAGCTAGATTGTGATTAGCGATCGATGAGCTGATTTCTTGAGGGTTTCTCACTTGTGAGTGGAGTCTTGTATAACAGTGATCATCAATAATATTCATCGACTGTGATCGATCGTGGACGTAGGATTTTAACATCCGAACCACGCTAAAAATCTTGTTTGCAATTTCTCAATTCTTTTATGGTATCAGAGAAACAATTGTTAAGCTGCGTTCTACACTTCCTCAAATTTCGATGGCAGAAGAAAACACACAGACACGAGCAGGAGATTCACCGGCGGCAAATGCGCTATCTTTGATCAATGATCCCTACTTCTTGAGTGGGAATGATGTCTGGGGGCAATTACTAGTTCATGAACAGCTTACGGGCGATAAATTATGCCACATGGAGCAGGGCAATGAGATCGCATTGATTGGAAGGAATAAGGAAGGCTTCGTCAACGGAGACCTCGTTGCACCGGCAGCTACGGACCTGAATAAAATGAGCGCATGAAGAGAAATAACAATGTAGTTATTTCTTGGATTATCAATCAGTATCTAAAGAGATCTCAGCTAGTATATTATACAGTTCTTTGGCTCGAGATGTTGGGTTGACCTGCAAGAGAGGTTCGGCCCAGAAACAAACAAACCGAGGATATTTCAACTCAAGAAGGAATGGTGAATCTTGCTCAAGGCACGGATAGCGTGGCAGTTTACTTTACAAAACTGAAAAACCATCTGGGAGGAATTGTCCAGCTATAAACCACCGTGCCCATGTTCTTGTGGGTGGTTTGAAGGGAATGAAAGATTACCTGGAAGAAGAATACACTTTGGCCTTCCTGATGGGACTGCATGAGTCCTTTTCCCAGATAGAGGACAAATTCTCCTCATGGATCCCACACCTTCCATTAATAAGTGTTTTCATTGCTGGTCCAGGAAGAAAAGCAGAGGAACATGTCTCAGGTCAATGGCAGACTCAAGGGGAACAGAACAGTGCAATGGCTATGATGGCGGCCAAGAATGAGACTGCCTTCACCAAGAAAAATTTCTACAGGGATAAAAAAGGAATTCTCCAACCAGTGTGTACCCACTGCAATAAGAAGGGCCACACTGTTGAAACCTGCTATCAAATCATGGATTCCCTCCTGGTTATAAGCAGAATGCACGGTTTAAAGGGGCAAGAATGAATCAAACACTGGTGGAGACAGAAAACTGCCAAACCAGCTTCATTCAGTTTGCAGGGAAATAATGGTTTAGTCACTGCAAGGATCCCTTAGTTAAGCTGCAGATGACACCCTTTCAATTCCAAAGCCTGAGGACACTCATCAACCAGTCAACTCCAGCATTCCTGCAAGGACAATGGAGATCTCATGGACCGGGATGAGAAGGGTACAGGTACCTGTTTTTCCTTTGATTTGCCCTGTGTAACTGATTCTAAATATTGGTTGCTAGACTCAGGGCAACAAAGACATGTCTGTAGCCATGTGAATCTCCTTTTAACTTGCATAAGATTAGGGAGTCCAGGGTTATTTTGCCAGATAACAGAGTCATTAGTGTGAGCATGGCAGGAACCTTTCAGCTGAATAAGTACATTAACTCTCACTGATGTGCTTTATGTGCCAGAATTCCACTTTAACCTCTTATCTGTGAGCTCTCTGGCCCGTGATATGAATTGTAATTTCATCTTCCAAGCTGATAGTTTTATGATACAGGACAGGTCAATGCAGACAATTGGCAGGGGTAGACAGGAAGGAGGATTGTACTTCATGCAAGCTGATGTTTTCAATGCGAGTAGTATTCTAGCAGTTCTGAATAATGTCCCCTCTGTAGATGTTTGGCATGCAGATTGGGGCACCCCTCTGATAAAGTTTTAGGAGTTCTAAAGTCAGTCATAAGACAAGATACTAGACTGTGAGTTCCTTTTGCAAAAATTGTCCCATTGCAAAACAGAAAAGGAACTCATTCCAAATGATAACACAACAGTTTGCTCAATCTTTGATTTAGTTCACTGCGATGTCTGGGGACCATTTCACGTCCCTTCGTACCTAGGACATCAGTACTTTGTAACCATTGTAGATGATCATTCGAGGGTACTTGGCTATTCATGATAAAACATAAGTCTGAAGTTAAAACTGCGCTCAGCTACTTCTTGGCCTTAACAGAGACTCAGTTTGGTAGGAAAGTTAAGACCTTAAGATCAGATAATGCGAAGGAGTTCAACCTAGATAGTTGTTCAGAGAAAAGTGTATAATTCACCACTTGTCGTGCGTGCAAACACCTCAACAGAACTCACTAGTTGAGAGAAAACATCAACATTTGTTAAACGTAGCTAGATCTTTGTATTTTCAGTCTGGAATACCCATTGAGTTTTGGTCTGAATGTGTACTTACGGCTTGCCTTCCTCATCAATAGAACTCCATCATTAGTTCTAGGAAATAAGTGCCCTTATGAACTGATTTACCAAAGACCTGTTAATTACCATTTTCTGCGAGCTTTTGGATGTCTTGCCTTTTGCTCCACCCTTGGTGCAGGTAGGAAAAATTCGACCCTAGAGCCAGGGAATGTGTGTTTCTAGGCTACCCACATGGCATGAAGGGATACAAAATGTTGGATCAATCCACAAGAGAAGTGTTCATCTCAAGGGATGTGAATTTCAGGGAAAGGGACATTCAAGAACCAGTCTACTGCTTCAGCAGATGACCCTTCCCAGATTTGTGTGTTACCAAGGCCTTGCAGTCCTACACCTGTCCAGAATGATCAGACTTGTGAGCCTTCGGCAATTGCAGAAGAAGAATCTCAAGGCAGCCCAACCTACCTGTGCAAGAGAATGCAGAGGATCAGGAAGGCACACCGAGGAAGGGACTGGAATTCATGACTCAATAACTGAGAATCAGGGGAGGCCACGCAGGGAATCAAAGAAACCTGCATATCTGAAGGATTACCATTGCAATGGTGTGCAAGAGGAAGAGGATCTTGTATCCCATATCAGACATTCTGGTCCAGGAGGAATGTTGCCAGAAACCACAGAGCTACTTCAATCAGCTGGCCTTGGCAGAAGAGCCCAAGAGTTTAGCCAGGCTTCCAGATACAGAGGAAGGGTACATGCCATGGGTGAAGAGCTAAGGGCACTGGAAGAGAACAAAACATGGTCATTGTCCCCCTACCAAAAGGGAAGAAATCAGTTGGGAATCGATGGGTATACAAAATCAAACTTAACTCTGAGGGAAAGATAGAGAAACATAAGGCGAGATTAGTTGCTAAAGGTTATGATCAACGGGAAGGGGTAGACTACATAGATACCTTCGCACCGTAGCCAAACCTAATACCATCAAGATAGTGCTGACTTTAGCAGCCAGCTTGGGTGGAATCTCAGCCAAATGGATGTGAGTAATGCATTCTTGAACGGGAGTTAGAGGAGAAGTGTACATGGATATACCACAAGGTTTGAACAACATCTATAGCAGTAAAACTGAGGGAAGAATGGTGTGCAAGCTTCATAATCAATCTATGGATTGAAGCAAGCGTCGCGGCAATGGAAGAAGAGATTCTCCGATGCAGTTAAGGGCTTTGGATTCATCAAACACAATCGGATCATACCCTTTTCTTGAAGGGAGTGGGTGCTCAGCTAGTTCTTCTACTAGTCTATGTAGACGACATAATAATTGCGAGCCCCTCGACTGAAGCAGTGGAACAGACCAAATCTTTTCTTAA